>JAQFVV010000293.1:437571-657858 GCA_028023455.1 Epiperipatus broadwayi | reverse complement strand
TGTTAGATCTGGGGCTTGGAGAGTGGGTTCGAATCCAGGCTGGTCCCTGACCTAAATCTCTGGCTTGACTGGGTTTGAAGTACATTTTGTGAGTTCCAGCTCGTGTTAGATGGATAAGCATGTTTTGACTGGCACATTATCATTCAAACATATTTAACAAAAATATTTTATTAACATTTTAGAGTGCATATTTAAGACTTTTACATAGCATAAAAATAATAAAGTTTATTCATTAACAGATTATATTTAACTGAGTTAAAAAAGATTAAGTACTATCTATTATGTTTAACCACTTATGAGCTAAATATAAGGTTACTATATATATTGTAACAATTTGGCTACATTCTACATTAAAAATAGATAGTTGACAGCATGCTCCTGATGCTTAATTTATAATTACTTAATTACTGAAGAAATACTGTTAAATGTTCCCATGCATGTTGGTTTTTATATAATTATAATAGGTTTTATTTAGTTAAATATTTTACTTTTCTTCCCACATGATGGTAGAAAGATTCCAGATAAATATTCTTTAAATAATTTTTAAACATTTTTGTAAATCATAATATGCATATTATGCACTATAATTTTTAAATGTTGGTAAAAGAGAAATTTATAAAATCAGATAAATAATTTGCTTTGTTCTCTCTTTTCAATAATTTTATGTAATTACCAGTTACTTTTAATTGTTTTTTTTTTAAATATATACCAAGAGAAAATGAGCTTTTTGTTAGTAAACTGTTTAATAATATTTAATTTTAATCTTTTAAGAGAGAGAAAGTTTTTTTGTTTAATAGTATTTGTAAAAATAAAAATAAAAAAATAAGATCTTAATACTTTTTGTAAATTTTTTTTAATTAGTCATTGTTGTTGTTTATATCTTTTCTCTTTATCTCTCTTTAATATAAAAATCAAATATGTGCCATTAACTGATTAACTTGTTTTTCTTTTTGCAAAAAAAAATGTTTTATTCAAGTCCTGGCAATCTCTAATACCAATCAGGCAGTGATAATAACATTACACAATTTTATATATAACAATATTTATTTAACCACTAAACATCACATGATCACCATCTCTTATACTAGCACATAATTGTTATTAAACAAGGCAAAACTCTCTGTATGGTAGTGCCAGCCTGTGCTAACCAGAGAAAATTGTGCCTAAAATCCCTATCTAATGCCTACTTATCTAATATTCCCAGACTAGTTTCTGGCTTGTGGCCATCATCAGCGAGGAGCCTTGGATGTGAGAGCACTGCACCTAGATCTTAGGAGCTAATGCAACCCTCCAGTATCCACCTTTTATCTCTACTTAACTACAAAATTATGAGAATAAAATTGAAAACACAATAATACTTTCAATCTAAACTCAATAGCTTATATAGTCATATGGGTCTGAACTTAGTTCAGCACCCATAAATTTTGGTGTTTTGGCTCTTTAAAAACCATATCCACCACTATTCTATTAGGCAGGATTGGTGATAAATCACTAAACATCACATGATCACCATCTCTGATACTAGCACATAATTGTTATTAAACAAGGCAAAACTCTCCATACAGTAGTGCCACCATGTGCCAACCAAAGTAATCAATGGATTCCAGAAGGCTTATGCATAAAATCTCTATCTAATGCCTACTCATCCAATATCCCCAGACTAGTTTCTGGCATGGTTCCATCATTAGTGAGGAGCCCTCCAGCAGTGCTCTCAGATCTAAGGCTCCTCACTGATGATGGCCACAAGCCAGAAACTAGTCTAGGAATATTGGATGAGTAAGCATTAGATAGGCATTTTGTGCATAAGCCTTCTGGCATCCACTGATTACTCTGGTTGGCACAGGGTGGCACTACTGTATGGAGAGTTCTGCCTTGTTTAATAACAATTATGTGCTAGTATAAGAGATGGTGATCATGTGATGTTTAGTGGTTTAACACCAATCCTGCCTAATAGAATAGTGGTGTCTATGGTTGTTATAGAGCCAAAGACACCAAAATGTATGGATGCTGAACTAAGTTCAGACCCATATGACTATTTAAGCTATTAAGCTTAGATTGAAAATATTATTGTGTTTTCAATTTCATTCTCATAATTTTGTAGTTAAGTAGAGATAAAAGGTGGCTGCAGGAGGGTTGCATTAGATCCTAAGATCTAGGTGCAGTTCTCTCCGATTCAAGGCTTCTTACTGACAATGGCCAAAATCCAGAAACTAGTCTGGGTATATTGGATGAATAGGTATCAGATAGGGATTTTATGCACAAGCCTTCTGGAATCCATTGATTACTCTGGTTGGCACAGGGTGGCACTGCTCTATAGAGAGTTTTGCCTTGTTTAATATTTATTCAACAACAATAATAAAATAATAAAAACATTAAATAGGTAATAATCCATCAAATTAAATAAGTTAAAGTTTATCCTGGAGTGGGAACATATATTATTCACACAAGGAGTAAAATAAATTTGCACATGTGTTTTCCAATTTAAAAGTATTTTGCACATACATATAGTACTTTAATACTAACATTCCACATTTTACATGTTTTTAATGGACAATATAAGTTCATAATTTGAGTGCTTTATTGGCAAATACATTTTATATATTTACTTAACTATCATACCGCTATTACTTCTAACTTGTGGTTGGTTAATTTTTGTTAATTAATCTTGTCTTCTGTTACTATTTTAATTGACAACAAATCCTTTTTTCACGCACTATTGCGTGGAATTTTATATATATGCAGTTAATTTGTGTGTAAGCCTTTATTTACATATCAATTTTATTTCAATTAACTTTGTCTATTGGGGTTTTTTTTATCTAGATTTTGTAGAATAGTTTTTTTAAAACAAAGGAATTATTTTATAAGTAGTCTGTAGTATTTTCAAAATTAAACAATCTTTATTTACACAATATAATTTATATGCATAAACATCCCAGCTTTCCATAGGACATTAAAAATGAAGTTAACATTTTTGCTGTATGTTATATAGTTTTAATTTTAAACATATTTTAAAAATCTTATTTTAAAATCTGGATAATATATAAATATATCATATGATAGTATATGTTCCTAAATCAGCATTTAAATTAAGGGGCTACCTATTCCTCATTAATATTTGATCGCTTGGGAGTTCTATTTATTTATACTGCTCAGAAAAGTAGTTTTTTTTTTTTTTGAATTTATATTTATACATTAAGCTATGCTTCTTATTTGCAAATATGTATGGAAAAGGTTAAGTGCTAAAGAAAACTTTTTTTAAATTAATCTTTCTACTTAAAC
This sequence comes from Epiperipatus broadwayi, assembly GCA_028023455.1. NCBI lineage: Eukaryota > Metazoa > Onychophora > Udeonychophora > Euonychophora > Peripatidae > Epiperipatus > Epiperipatus broadwayi. The sequence goes on along the minus strand of JAQFVV010000293.1, from coordinate 654,579 downwards.
TATTTTTATAAGCAATTTTATTTTCTTTCTCTATTTCTTTTTTTAGATTCACTTACTCTTTTTCCTCAAAGGGGATCAATGTTTGGCGGTTCAGAAATTTTAATATCGAAACCATGTTTTAAAAAAAATGAACATCTACTGTTGTGTAAATTTAATAATATTGTTATGCCAGGTTTGATAATCAATGACCGCAGAGCAAAATGTTACTCCCCGATAACCAATAGAGTGGGAAATTATACATTTGAATTATCAATTAATAATGAAATTACTTACGATTTTAAAGGATTTTTCCAAACAGGTAAAAGCACTTTTATAAGCATCCTTTACGAATACTATTTAAAACATATTTTTATATTTAACAATGAATTAAGTCTCAAAGATTTTATTTTTCAGATTAATAGTTATAAGATAAATTGACCTATGCAAGAATTGAGTCATATTATATATAGATAGAATCTTTTTAAGTAATATTTACTAAGGCTGTAACCTTTAGAAATAAGCGTCTGAAAAATTCGAAGGTAGGGACCTCTACAGGTCTTAGCCACAAGCTTACGTTAGGAAGAACAAAGAGGAAAACCCTTCTTTTTGTGAATTTTATTTTTAACTAATTCGACATAAACTTTCTAATAGTCCTCTTTATTTTCTATCTCTGCTTCTAACTTTTTCTTTTTTTGTCTTCATACATTTCAAGCAATAATGCAAAGGGCATTAAAAACTAATGTTAAAAATAGAAATCCAAATTACCCAAGAAAAAATGTGTTATCCACGTTTAAAGATTTGATGCATAACATTTGTAATTTTTGATCATATTAAAGCAAAAAGTAAAAGATCTAGCATATCTCCAGAACTAGATAAAATAACATCTCAATCGTTTTATAGATCAAATTTTCTAAATAGTAAATCATTTGTAAATAATGAAGTGCAATGCAATTTTTTTTATATACAGAGGTCATGTTACTTAGCTTCTGATAAAAATATTTTAATAAAAGAAAATCAATATTTATTATATAAATTATTTTATGTAAAACTACAGAAGCTATTACTTATAAGTACCAACTAAATGAGATTGATAAAAAAATTATATGGAGTTTAAACCACTCCGTATACCTTCAGCATTATTGAAAAAAATTCTCATTTTAACTTCAACCCATTTTTTTAAAAAAAATATTGACAGTTTTAACATGCTTAAAGTATTTCAACAATTTTCTAAATAAACATACTTATTCTGGACTGATTCTTTATTAATTATAGTTAGATATTTATCTACAATTAAGTATTGACTATATATCTGTTTTAGTCATGCATGAGCTAGCCTCTCAAAGTAATTTTTTTTCTGAATTTAAATTTTACATACGGAGACTTTACATTTGATTTGATTTTAATGTTTGTTCAAACATAGATTAATAATCAAAAAAAACCAGGGACATTTACAAATATAGAAATTCCAAATAATAACTTTATCCAATGAATCTTTTGAAAGAATTAAAATCAGGAATGGTGATTCATTTTTAAGACATAATATTAATAAATTATTAGTTTTTTTTTCGTTTTCTTATTAAAAATAATTTTGCAATGAAAAAAATTAATGTAATATTTATTATATATTCATTGCTTCAAAATTTATGATTATATTAGATAGAATTGCGTGAATATTTAAAATCAGAAAAGCTACAGAAATATAATATAATCACAAGCATTAGCTACAGTCTCTGGGAGATCATTTATAGCATTAGAATATTTTCAAAGAAACATGAAGTGGCAGAGAAGGCAATTAGGCATTTAATTTTAAAAGTTATATTATATAATTAAAAACCCAAATCCAGTTGTACATGGACATACCATACATGCTTCTTCTGATTTCACAGATGTTTTACCAAGAAGTAAAGTTGAAATTGTTGAAGTCATAAATGTATCAAGAGAAAGTACACCAAACATACAATTTGAAATTCCAACTAACTCTTGAAAGATCACATTAAAAATGAATCAGGAAAATGTATCAGATGAACTTCCACATCATATTTTTATATGATCAATTTCCATTACAAAGGTAGACAACCACATTGCTGAAAATGTTTCAGAATTGGATATATTGCTTCTCAATGCAATGTTGGAAATTGCAATAGTTGTAGCAAAAGTGACAGACTTGGTCACATGTGCAATAATAATCATGACACTACTTTATGGGACAGTGTAGCTTCTAAAAATAGCATGCCCACCTTAGACATAAATTATCATATTAACAATAAAACCTTACCTGCAATAAAATTCACAATTAAATGATTATCAAGAATCTGATTTAACATAATCCAGTAAAGAATGCAGCACTAGGAACACTTTAACAAATATATCGCCAATACATTGCAGTTATGAAAATCAATCTGAAAATCCACTTATTGATAATTATTTACAGCAATCCATGAACCTGAATAAAAGTGATATACATAATTCAGTTCTGTGTTGTAACCAAAATACTATGTACACTAAAAATTATCCAGAACTAACAATAAAACCCAATTATGAAGCACTTGATAAAATTACCTCTTCTGCCAATGAAAATAGTAAAAGAGCTACAATACCTAATTTTGACACCAAACATGCCAGCCAAAGCAACATTCAAACCCTTCAAAAACATATGTCAAGCATAAAAATAGCAACAGTAAATGTGCAAAGCTATGTTAATTTCTACATAATCACCATGCTGATGTTTTTGTCATTGCAAAAACAAAAATTAAAATTCTAAACAATAAATACATATTTGAACATAAGCCTAATATCAGACCAGCACAAATAATAAGTTTTTTAATTAGTACACAACTTCCATTGACAAGATTTAAAATAATATTTACATCGGTTAATGCAATCATTATTTTTTTTATTTTCCAGTTACAGTTATGCTATGTTATAACAATATATTTATGCCAAAAAGAAAGACATTGTAAATACTCTCCTCATGGTCCAAAGTATAATCCTATATAAGCCTGTTTTAATTATTATGTGGGGACGATTTTAATTTCTCAAATAATGATCTACCATCCATTCTGAATGTAAAGCTCAGTCAGTTGCCTTGTCACCACTACTATTAGTCTATCCTCCAAATGCTGTGTTATTTAGTGGAAGTCATTGATCTCTTTTTGTCTATCTTACTGACCTCAAAACTTCAATTCATCCATGCAATGTTTCATTTTCTGACCATATTTGTGTAAGTGCCACACAAATATCTTTCAGAATAAGCCAACAATTTATAAATTCACATTCAAGTGACAAATTCTTAGTGAATTTAAATTAACTATTGATGATATCCTAACATATTAATTGCCAGTGTAATTATTTTTATTAGTTGTGGATTCTTCTATTGATCGAAATATGGACACTGCTAAAAATGTCTAAATATTATTGTTCTGATTGATTAAGAGATTATTATTCAAATGATCTTATAAAATAATGTATTGATGGCATCAATTCAACTCTTCAAGCTATAACAAACTTTAATGGAACAAAACACCATATTCATAAGCTGCAAAGTGAAGCTAAACATCTAACTGCTCTTTATAATCAAAATATCATGGTATTTAGGCTTAGAAAAGTAATCCCTAATTTTTCAACACTAACAGAAACTACAGTAAATTTTACAAAATCAATCTGCCTTTATGGTATTCCAATTCTTTTGAGAGAAATACACTCTTGTTAGTTGATATCAAATTCCTTAATCACTTAAAAATACTCTAAAAGCAATTGATTATAATCTACCTTCTACTAACTGTAACATGCATCTTCCTCAAAATTATTAGATCTCAAAGCAACAAATTCTTGATGAAGTTATGCATTTATATTCACAAACCTCACTAGCAAATAAATAATCTTATTCCAGCTAATATTTATAAGCATCTACATTATATTATCTTTCCTATTCTACATAAATATTATAAACAACTTTGTTTACATGAATATTATGTATATCTAATCTATCCCCTAATGTAATTTTCTGCCTTAGAAAACGACTCAAAACCTTTATATCCATCAGTAAATGAGCTGTCCTGTGGTCAACCCATGCAGAGATACCATTATGCAGGCAAACTGTTCCAGGGTTACATCCTTATTTTTGGAACTTGACATGAAAAGATGGTGGGTTCAGATTTCTGATATGCCCACATGACAAAGTTAGATTTTTTTAAAATATGAATATCACATATGCTGGCAATGCTTATATTAATAGTCATTAATGACATTATATGAATTATATCCTATAATATCCAAAACATATTATGTGTAATGGTGTGATCTAGTTACTGAATGGCATTAAAAGTTTTAATTTAGATAATCTGAATTAAATTAGTTAAGACCTTCTTCAAATATTTCTTAATACATATAATTTCCACATACATTGAATAAAGCTATAATACTATAATCAGAAGTGTGCTCTAACAGATTCAGAATAACATATTTAATATTATATACAATTAATGGGCAGTGGTTATTGAAATCAAATGTAGATAATAAATTGTATTTAAATGACTAATGAACTTCCATTATAGAATTTTAAATAGTGCTAATAATTTTATAATAGTAGTAATGTAAATTACATTTACAATAGTGTTTACATGAAAGAGTCAATTTCTTTCCCACCCTGTCATTAATATGTAATGAGAACATATATTCAAAAACTCCCCAACCTGGCAAGCATCCACATTTAAAATATTATTAATTGACTAGTGCTCTCTTTTAGTGATGGGTAGTTTAACTAAAAATTAAAGTACTCATGAGATTGGGGGTATTATTGGCATACTAGCTTTTAATTTAAGATAATACAAAAAAATATACATATAATATTGAATAATAAAATAATTACCACACCAAACTAAAAAAAACATATTAGACTATGAGGCATAATATAGAAATTATTTTATGAGCTTATAGAGAGTCGGGAATAAAATTAACAAACTAATATAACATTATGATAGGTTCTAATTAATGACCTAAGCCCTAGTTTTAAATTAAATAACACATTGTAAGTCATTAACATATTTACATTTAAAAGGAGTTTTTTTTAGATTAAGAAAAAAGCCTTATAAAATTTTTGATAGTGGCATTGCACTATTAACTTCCATTCTCACTGACTTCTCGGTTGATTGATGGATCCACTCCAATGTGGCTAATCTTGGGCCAAACTATATTTCTCTTTATTCTTCATAGGTCAGGTAGCATTGATCCATGATTCATTCTTTAAGTAACTCAATTTAAAATATAATACTGAATGCTCTTGACTTAAATTCAAGCCATATTTCCTAGTGATGTTTCAACAATGCTTTTAACCAATATTACCTGAGATGTTATAAAATACAGGTACTATCATATGGTTATAAACAGGATACACACTTTTGTTTTTATTAGTAAAAAAAATGCAATCCGGTTGATAAATTCTCAATTGATTGTTTTAAAATCTATTTCCAGCTTTTAGAAATAGATTTAAAATAGATAAAATTTCCATTAATGATTTACACATTGTTTTTACATAATTTTTCTATCCTAATACTATTAATGGATTTTTATATTAAATTGCTTTAAATTCATTTAAGAATATTCAAACAGATTGCATCATTCTTTTACCGCCATTACAGAATATATGTATTAACATATAGAAAAAATGATTAATATAATAAACATTAATGAATAAATAAATATATATATATATTATTTTGAATGATATGTACACTCACCTAATACATATATACACTTTCCTACACATACATGACCTTTAAATAATCACCATATTATATAGTTACTAAAGTAATATGGAAGATGGAGAAGGTTAAAAGAATAGAATAAGATCGGATAAAGACTGTATGGTACAGTCAAAACTGTAATCAGTAAAAAAAGTTTTTTGCTGAAAAGTGGAAAATGTAAGATTTTTGAAATTCAATATTATGTAGTTGTTGTCTTTATTACTTGGGTTATTTTTCTGCTTTTATATTATTTGTAAATGATTATAATAATAAAATTGCTATGTTCAGCTATTATTGATTACAACCACCTATTTTGCTATTATGAACATAAACTAGCATATATATTTAAAAAAGAAATAAACTCTCAGGGTGACAGGTTAAACTATTTAATGACAAATTAGAAAAGGTTACAGTGAATAATTATTTACAATTAATTATTGTAATAAAATATAATACAAAATTTATACAAGTGTTTTTACCATGCCCTGAGGCATACTAACAAAAAATAATATAGACCAAGATTGCCTTTAATTTTGCCTAGAACCCTCCTTTGCACCTTCAGCAGGGATTCACTGGGTAAGAAAGCCAGTCCAGGTCATTCTTAGTAGAGTGTCCAATCTTCAGTAGCAAATACCTTTTATAAATAGTTCCCCTTCCAGACTGTGAGCATTAGAATTCAGTGGACATTCCACTCTATTGGTCATTTATATTTATTCCTATGATTATTGGTTTGCAGTGCTGCATGCTCAATCCAGTTTAAATCATGCTCGATGTGAGCAAGTCTACAGAAAACTTGTGTGCACGTATTTTAATTCACGCAGTACACAGCAAAAATAATAAGCAAAAATTTCTATTGGGGAATATTAATGTGTATCTGTATGGAAGATAAGGTTTGAACCCTGTCTGGTAGTGAAATATTGGATGGGATTGTGAAGCTCAATTTGACTTTCAGATTGACTGCTTCATTATAAAACTTGATTGACTATTAATTCTCTATAAAACTTTTAACTTTTTTCAAAACTTTATTAACTATTAATTCTTTATTCTTACTAAATATCTAACCTACTCTGTCTTACTTTACTTGAATACATGCCAATTTCCCATCAAGTCCTTACTTTACTGTTATATTATGTCCCATCTTCAACATTCTAACGTCCATTTTTACCAAATAATTTATACATAAATCACAGGATGTGTTTATTTTCTCTCAGAAACGAAATGCCATGTGTATGTATATATAAGTTATTTTTATTTTTGGCAATAACTTGTTACAAATAAACTTTTTTCTATTTTCTAAATATACATTTACAATCAACATTTTACTTTTATTAATTTAAAACAAACTTCAAACCCCCCCCCCTTCTATGCCTGTCAAATTTATTTAAACAAAACTAATGAACTTATTCTACTTTAACTTTTTTTTCCACCAAGATCTACATGTCTCTGGAGATTACGTGGTTAATTTATTGATAATACAATTATCTTACAAAAATATACTATATATCTCAGGAAAACATGGCTCATTTAGTAGAAAAGATTCCAATTGATCTACCATCATCATTATTTTCAACCATATCAATGAACTATAATGTGATGGTTTATCCAAGTTTTAAACATTTTTTCTGATCTATACCGTTTGTTTTCTAAAACATAATGAAACATTTTTATTTCATTCATCCATTTCACATATAATCTCTTAATAAGTCTTATAATCTCTTAAGTCAGTTTAAAACTTCAATTGTCTATTTATTATCATCTGCATTAGCAAAACACTCCCCTCAGATTTATTTTAGACTCTTAATTTTTTGAATGACATTAGTGCTACACTTATTTGTTCTCTAACCATGTATTTTATTTGCAATTTTTTTTTGTTAGTCATAATGTAAATGATACCATACTTTATTTAATGATCAGGATTCCTTGTATTGTTTTTCTGTTAAGGGTCCAAAGCTCAGATCTTTAAATAAAAACTGATGAAAAACAGCTATTAAAAATTTCCCTTTCAAACATGTAAACACATTACCTTTTAATACTGTTATTTCTCCCAAAAGCAATTCATTCTTATTAAGGTCTATTATATTTCCATCTATATTAATAATCTGACTATGATATTTGTAGTTGTGGACTTTTAATTCATGATTAGCAATCTTGTTTTTTCTTAAAAAAAAATTATTGAGCATTACTTTAGTAGTTTTAGTATTTATCTCCAGTCCTTCATTCGTAGTTTCATCTGATAACTTTTGCATCATTTCAAAATCTCTGAAGCATTATTTATAAAAAAAACAATCACACCTTCAAAATCTAAATGACTTAAATAATCTCAATTTTCTTTACTTCCCTTAGCTTTCTACTTTTATCCACAACTGTTATAAAAGGTTTTAAAGATTTGTAATTACCCATACATCCTTCTTAATGTACATCTTAGTTTCATAATATAATGTAATCACTATTGTTGCATTTTCATAAATATGTTTTAGAATATGATGATATCCAAAATCTATTATTTAATGATTCAATGAATTAATCATCATAAAAATGATTATAAAATTAAATAATTTTTCACAATGTATGAATCTAATACATAATGGAAACTCATATTCACTGGTCCCTTCTATAATTTCTCTCCATACTTTATACTATGATCTATAGTACTAAACCACTTTTAAATTCAACTGACTTTTTTGGTTAGTTACAATTCTAAGTTTGTTGTAGACAAATTATAATTATCTTATGGATATGATAAAAGTTTTTAGGTCTATAACTTCTAATACCTTAATTATCATTTTTCTTAAATAACAATACAACAACTGAATTCTTCAAAACATCTGGTACATCTTTATCATTTAGACATTTGGTATATAACTTTGCTAATAATTTATCTATTTCTTCACATACGTCTTTTTAAATGTGGATAATAATTCCATCAAGGTTTTACCACCTTTATAGATTTCATTGCATGTATCACTTATTTAAAATATTATGCAATTCAGAAGATATAATTATTTTTAGGGGATAATTTGTTTTTTTCTTTATTATCAGTATATAATTATTTATAGAACTACTTCCACACATTCAATGATGTCATTTTTTATTTTATTAATAGTTATATATTTTCTTCTTGTTGCAGAAATAATTTTCATTATATTACCAAGATAATGGTTTACAATTTTTGGGTCTTTTATTCTCATTTATAGTTTTCCTTTCCATTTTCTATTTTTATATTATTTTATAAAAGTCTAAATAGTCAATTTTTATTTTTGGATTGTTTTTGAAGAGTTTCATTTATTTTCATATCTTATTTTGCTTCAGTAGAAAATTTATTAGTAAATTGCTGCATTTTATACAAGATATCAATTATTTTCTTATTCATTTATGTCAAGACCTTTTTCAAAGTCTGATAATATTTTGAAATCATCTTAAAGTTCTAATTTAAATTCACTGGTATGTTTACAAAGGTTGGAAAGTATCAACTTAAAATCTTCTTAATAACTTTTGTTTTTGTAGTTTTGCATTAACTAATATCTTACATCTCACTAATCAATTATTCTTGTGTTGAATCTAATAAAAATATTACAATTTTAAAATATACAACGTCTGTTAATCAAATTATAATCTTTCTGTTGTACTTTTATTTGGATGCTTCCATGTATATTTCTATTAATCCTTTTTTCCAAAAAGAAAGTATAAGTTTTTCTTTTTCTGAAAGCTCCACAAGATTGTGTCTTTTTTCATTTCTATCACCATAATTACATTTATTCACAGCCTTGTCATGTTTTAATCATGTTATGAGTGTTATTTGGTCTGATAAAAAGCATTTGTATATCCATATAAAAATTATCTGCTTCTTTGTTATGATGAGAACTTATTGGAATATAAATCTGATTTATTTGTATTAAGTATTCATAAATCTAAATTATCTGTTTTGATATCTTTCAAATAAGAGGAATGATTTGATCTTACCAACCCCTTTTATTTTTGTTTTTCCCAATATTTGTATGTTTGTATAAAACACATGCCCTCTTTTTAAATCAATTATCTTGTCTTTTTTTTTACAATTTCACAAAATCTAACAAGCTACCCTTTAATATTACAGAATTTTTGTTCCCATTCACATTCCTATCACTTAAATGGGGTCTGCCATTGAAATACCTAAGTGAAAGGTCATCATTGAATTGTACCCTGGATTCACAGTCAGGGAATCTTTAGAACCCTTTGCCTTTTTCTACCAAATCATGGCCTTACAGCTTCTTGGAAATAGCAGACATAATTTAATTGTGTGTATCAAACTTGTAGATGTATATTGAACTGGGTGGGAGTAAGATCGAATAAGAAAAAGCTTGAAGAATAAATCTTAATAAAATATTGTGACCAACAAATTCATTTGTTTCATTAATAAAAAATAAAACTGTAAACAGATGGTTTTTCTTTACATAAAATATAATATAATTATTTATTATAGATTCAATCTACTCCAGCTACAATTTAGTATTGCATCACACCGGTTCCTCAGGTAGAGAATTATAATACCCAAAGGTACCTGTAGTCAGACTAAGGTTACACAAGGTATAACCTTACAGAACTTCTTGGCTACTAAATTTAAACCCCACCATCCAAAGCACTTTATTTGTTTCAAAGTAAACTTCAGGTGCCAGTCAATTACATGAACTAATTAACATGTTCTGTATGATAGACTACTAATTTTCACTTGATCTATCCCAAATTAGCTCATTGGAAACATAATATAATATACTGCTTTAATAAATTATTTACCAAGTGATAATTAGTTGTAGAAGTAAAAGAATTGACAAACAAAATACTAATTTCCAAAATCATTTATTTTAAAATATTATAAATTAATTAAAAAACTAAGTGATCCCTTTCATGAATAAAATAATATACTAGGCACACATATTATCAACATAAAGTATTAAAATATTATACACATGCACACTCATTCTATCATATAAGCTGTTGGTATGTATTATTCAGAAAGTTTTAGGACTATCTGTTTATTACATTAACCAGCCAATAAATAGTTTTTATGCTGGTTAGAAAGTTCATTTCTGTTGACTCCAGATATTTCAAAGATTGCAATGGCTACAATAATAAATCAAAAACACAACAGGAATGGGAATAAAGAATAATTAATATTACCTATAGGTTTACATATATGCATTTCTCTGCTGCTTCATTCTCCTGTGTGATGCATGTTGTACCAACCAGTTGGAATTTGAATTGCTGATGAATGTGGTTCCTTGCTATTTTCAGTCTGGCAGACAAATGTTTGAATGGCTCCAGATGTTAGGTATTCATGGTGGCTAAGTAGAGACCTGCAGATATTCTAGGGAGGTCAGAGATGGGAGTACAGTGGTATACTTCTTTTGATTAGCAATGCATGTTTTCTTGGCATTCACAAAAATATAAGTTTTATTTGCACAGACTGGAATAATACTTCTAACAGATCTGACAAAGACAAGTTTTTAAGCCCATATATATGTGGCTCTAATTGTTTTTTCTTTCAAATCAGCTTGATTAAAGTTTTAAAATTAATTATATTTGTTAATTAGATTCCCATTGTTTATTTGTTCACATTCCTCTATAGATTAACCAGACTGGATAAGATATACATCTTTTTTATTATTTCCATTGTTTATTTGTAACCATTGCTAATTAATTATCTGGCCTTTAAGTTCAAGTAAATTCAGTTTCCATTTCAGTTGAGAATTATTTGACAACCAAGGAAAAAACCCATGGTGTGTCTTGATTTTAAACTCAGAAATAAAAAGCCAATAGTCACAATGCTGGCTGAAGCATGTTAGTTAGCATCCCATCCATATTCATTTATTATATGAATAATCAGTAATAATGACTATAATAACAAAAACATATAAATAAGATATTAGAATGTGCCTTATTTGATTTTTTTAAGATTTAAATAAAAATCAGAGTCCTCTCTTTCAATTAACAGCATTTTATTATAAAGGCACATTGAAAGACAAATGGAGTGAATTTTTTTTATGAATAAAGTATTTAATATTTAATGTTATTATTGAAAAATGATTAAAAGATAAAAGTGTTATGGGTAAATTTGGCTTCGGTGATAGAAATGAGAAAGTATACCAACTTGAAGAATTTCTAATAAAAAAAAAACTATATGATTGAATTCTTTCTATGGAAAAAATGCTAAACAAAAATGGACATAAAAGCATCCAAATAAATTTACATCAGAATTAGATTATATTTTAACTATTACAAAATATGTCTTTCAAGACTGAAATGTTTTTAAAAGATTCAACACAGAAGTTGATCATCAATTGGTGAGATATAATGTATGGGTTAATGCAAAACTAAAGAAAAAAAAACTATTATAAAAATGAAATTAACAGTTGAGACTAGAAACACTCCAGTAAATAAGTTACAACATGCTAATCATTTTAAAACATTAATAGACTTGGAAGATGGTTTAAACTTAAATAAAATTAATAGAAGATTATTGATATAAGAAAAAAACAATTTACCAAAAAATTTGCAAATGGTACAACACAATATATGAAAAAAAAAGGAATATGAAAATATTTAAAAATGATTTATTAAAAAAAACTCAAATATCTAGATTTTTGTAAAGTTTTACAAAAACCAGTTAATAATGATATAAAAACACATATAACAATTCATATAACTGTTAACTGTCAAGGAAAAAAGCAGAAAAAAATAAAAGTTTTAAAACTATAAATAACATTTCGGTATTGGAAGGAAATTTATTTTAGCAATAAAAAGAAATTGAAACTATTATTAAAATGAATGATAATATCATGAGATTTGTTGAAGAGTTCTACAAACCAAGTAATAAAAAATAAGAAAAAAGCTACAATTACTACATCTTTTGAATTGTCAAGCACATATGAAGATATATGAAGAAATGAGATGTCTATAAAGAAAGGAAAATATTTAAAAAATGATGAATTGTTATTGAAATCTTAAAAAAGTCATATCAAGAAATGTAAATTGTTATGCCTAAACTTTATACAAAATTTCTAAATGATAAAGATGTATGTGATGTTTGGAATAATAATACTAATATTTAAAAAATTAAAGACCTATTAATCATTTACAAATTTTATATAATATCTTTACAAGATAATTATAACTTATTCTTAGCAATCTGTAGATTCAAATCAACCCAATGAACAAGTTGGATTAAGAGTTTCAGCACAATAGATCACATTCAAATATTTAAAAAGTTTATATAACGGATGAATAAATATGAGTTGTCATTGTGCTTTTGATTTAAAATTTATGGAAAGGCACATGATATTATAAGCATTTACACAATGAGTAAAGTTTTGAATCAACATTGTATAGAGACAAAATATTAAATCACTCTGAAGAATATTTATCTAAACGTAACAGCAATGTTTGCATTACAAAATATATTAAAAATATTAACATTGATAAGGTTGTAGAACAGGTAATTCCTTACTTTTTACAATAATTTAACAAAAAGTATTTTGTACGCTAAAAGTGAAAGCTAAGGGAATAAAATTCAAGATTATTTTAATCATTAATATTTTACAAATAACTGCAAGAATTAGTAGATGAAAGTAAGAAGATAAACTAAAGATAATTACTAAAAAATTAATATAAGATTCAGTGAATATCCTCAACAGAAAATAAAAATTGGTAATCTTGAATAAAAATATTTAACAATTACAAATGCTTTCATCAGATTATAAATATAAATGGAAATAAAATAGATGGAATTATTTGAAGAATTAAACTTGGATATATTGCTAGAAGAGGTGATAATAGATGAATAGTTAAAATCTTAAACCAGAATCCCAAGAGATTCTAAAAGATCTAGAAAGAAACCACTTGTGAGCTAGATGAATGGATGAAATAATGAAATTTGTTGGTGTAATGTAGAGAAGCTATGGATCAGAGAAACTGGATTACACTTGGAGAAGTCTTCATCTTACTATGGATTGTTCATGGTTACAAATGATGATGATGATGAAAAAGAGTACAATGTTTTTATATTTGTATTTTCAAACATTTTTTAATAAAATATTAAGTAAAAAAAAAAATGCAAACAACTAAAATATTTTATGATAACATAAAGTATACTTTTCCACATAAATTCATTGGCAAAAAATGTAACTATTTGGTAAAAAAGAAAGAAAGAAAATCGTGATGTTGTATGAAGAGAAAAAACAAAATTATAATACATATAAATATGCGCAGAGAAAAACTTAATATCATCATGAAAAATGAAAATAAATGGTCAATTTTTTATGCATGAAAAAATCGGAAATTATTGTCAACTCGATGAAACATAAATCTTCAATTATAGAATTAGTAATTAATTATTTTCTATATATTATCACTGTAAATACGCGCGCGTGTGTGTATATATGCTTATGTATATTGTGAAATGATTTATAATAAGAGAAAAATGTAATATATTAAAATTGCACCATAAGAAAGTGGTGGAAGTATCATGAGTAAATGTACTCTACTAATGCAAAATAAATAAATCAATAATTTAAATTTATTCCACTTTGGTAATTTTCAGCATTTTTTCGCTTGAAATTAATAATATATGAAAAATAACAGTGAAGACAGGAAACATTTTTTAGGCATCGATATTTTTTTTTTTCATTTATTATTATGAAACAATAATGATGATATTTTATCAATCATAAACAATCCGAGATTAAATTCTTTTAATATATTAGAAGAAGCAACATTTTAAACAATTCCTGGTAGACACATTTGAAAAAAAGCATTGTTATAAAAAATAAAAAGCAGATATTACTATTATGTTTTCAATTTAAAATTAAGTAGATACACACACATATACAATCAAAACTATCCCAAATCCAAAATTAAACCAGACCAGCATAAAAATAATATTAAAACACAACCTAAGGTTTCACTGCTACAAGCAGACTTCTTTACAGTGAAACCTTAGGTTGTGTTTTAATATTATTTTTATGCTGGTCTGGTTTAATTTTGGATTTGGGGTAGTTTTGATTTTATATTGACTAGTTTAGCTTTATTTTTGTAATGTTTACACACATATACATATATGAGTCTCATGGTATAATGGTAGTATATATATATATATCGTCATGCTCATGTTATGAGGTTCAAATACAAGGTAATGCTTAAAACATTTTCAGGTTTCAGTCTACTTTAGGATTTTTCTTTCAGACAGATTATCTATCTCTAATCCAACTAACCGTCTAAATTGGTCACTAAATAAGAGTTTAATTATTTTTAGTTAAAGGTAAAGAAAGGTGAAAAATTACTCAAACTTATACCTCCCACTATTTTCTAAGTTCGTTGAGTGTTGCCTTTGCTCTGCAATGGGAAGTTAATGACTGTTTTACTTTTATTTATCAGCCTATTTCTACCATCATTCTTAACAGAGGTCACTCACAAAGAAATATGGCCAATACAAATCTAAAAAGAACAAAGTTATAATGGTATCATCATCATTATTATTATTATTAAAATAATTTATTATAGAATCATACACCAATTGAAAAATATCTTTCCATCATCTATACATAGATTTATTCCTGCACGCTCCATAGAAACAAATTTATTACATATTTCAGATGCTATATCACAAGCCATAGATCTCAAATATCAACTTGATGTCATTTACTTTGATCTCTCTAAAGTTTTTGATAGAGTAGATCATAGGATACTTTTGCTGAAAGCAAATGCAATGGGTTTAAACACTAATCTCCTCAAACTATTAAATTCATTTCTTACAAATAGAAATAACTATATACATATTAATGAAGAATCTTCAACTATCGCTTCCTATAAATATGGAAATCCAAAGGGAAGTATTCTTAGTCCAATTCTTTTTGTCATTTATACATCTGATTTAACATTTATGATAAATGGAAAAAATATTTTATGTTATTCTGATGATATCAAGATATTTATAGAAATCAAAAATGGGAAGGTTCCTAATATATTGCAAAGTTAGGTTAATGGATTTGCTAAATTGTATGAAGATAATAAGATGAAAATAAATCCAACTAAACGTAATATAATATTTTATTCCAAGAAAACCATAATTAATACGACTTATTATGATATTAATGGTCATAGAATACCTAGGAATAATATACAGAAAGATTTGGGTATTACCTTTACTAATAATTTGTCTTTTAAGAATCACATTCAGATAGCAATAAATCAATACTATAAAATTATGGGTTTGATATTGAGGCTAAATATTAAACTCAAATTAGAAACCTACAAACTACTTTTTAATACACTGATAATACCAGTCCTCCACTAGGGATCTGTAATATGGAATAATGACAATAAACAAACTCCAAAAAATTCAAAATAAATATTGTGGCTACATTCATGACAATACATATTTAAATAAAGCATATAGTATGTACAACAGAAGATTAATAGCCGAGATGATATTTTTGCTTAAATTAATAAATAGTAAAATATCCGAATATATGACGAATAAGATTTATCTCAGAATTCCAACTTTTAAATGTAGAAATAAAGATTTATTTTATTTACAAACATTAAAAAGAATACCTTATTCCCCAATTTATAGGTTACAGATGGAATATAACAATAACTTTAAGGAGGTAGATATTTTCCATTTAAATGAAAGACAATTTAAAATAAAATTAAAGACATTATACAAGGAACATCTATAGATAAATATATATTATGGAATTATTACTGTAAATACTTGTGGTCACTAAGCTGTTATTTACAAATAAATTGAATTATTATTACTATTATTATTATTATTATTATTATTATTATTATTATTATTATTATTATTACTATAATAATAATAATAATAATAATAATAATAATAATAATAATAATAATAATAATAATAATAATAATAATAATAATAATAATAATAATAATAATAATGTTTTCCTACTATCTAAAATCATAACAAATGATCAACAAAGAGATCAAGGAATAATATTTTCCAATAATGGGTCTTTTCATAACCACATTAATTTTATTGTGAATAAATCTTTTAAAATTGGAGAAGCTATTTACAGATATGGAAAAGCATTTAATAAATTTACAAAAATTAAACTTTTTATATTCTTAGTTCTTCCCATCTTGGAGTATGGTTCAATTATATGGAATCCTCATAACAAGACAGATATCATAAGTATTCAGTCAGTTTGTAACAAATTTTTAGAATTAAATAGTTTAAATAATGAACACTATATTGACTTAATTCTGAGATAAAAAACAAGAGATCTTAAATTTCTTTATAAATTTATTTCACAGAATATTTCTGTATCTAATTTGCTTTCTAGATTACGTATCAGGAAACAGAATTATAACACTCATACAATATTTTTGAACTTAAAATTTGTAAATCTGATATATTAAGATTTTTCTATTTATTTCATTCACCTAGAACTTAATAACAAAGATTTTGCTAATCAAGATATTTTTAATTTGAGTTTTAAACAATTCATTAAAATTATCTTTAAAAAATATCCTTAATTTCATTTAATATATTACCTTTTTACTTATTTGTGCATTTTATTGTTTTTCCATTTTATTGTTATTATTTTGTTTGTTTTTTATGCTTATTTAGATTTGTATATATTAATTACCTTACTGTGCAATCTATAATTGACTAAATGTATTGATATGTACGTTAAATAAATAAAGAATTGAATTATTGGTAGTTGTTCCCACCATGTTATGCGGTCATTTGGCGATGCTGTGGTATTGTCAACAATCCACAAGAAGCATGCAAGTGATAAAGTTCTACCTAAAAATGGCTGAAATCATCGATGTAAAAACAAAATACAAAATCACTGAAATCATCAATGGACAAAAAAAAAAAAAAAGGAAAATACTGAAACAATCGATGGACAAAAAAAAAAAAAAAAGAAAAATGCTGAAATTATCGATGGGAAAAAAAATCGCTGAAATGATCAATGGACAAAAAAAAATAGCTCAAATCAAAATGCTTTCTAACTAACACATATAATAATAATGCAAAAAACCTTAAATATAGACTAATACATAGTAAGTAATTAAATATAGATCTACCCTCCCCCTCCCTCATTAAGCATTAAAACGAAAAATGGCAGTAATACACTACATTTTTTTAAAAAATTACTCTGACTTTCAATACTATAATGACTGAACAGTATAATAATTAACAGATTAATACCACTTAAGTAATTAAATATAGATAATAAAAGTAGCTACAAAATTACACGAACATTACACAAAAATTATATTTACCAATTTCTTTCCAGACATTTGTAGTAGGCACTTGGATGTTTGCAAAACTATGAGAAATATGGCAGAAATTAACAGCAGATTACAATAAGCAAGCAATTATAGTTCTGCAAAAAATAGGCAAAAAAAGTTCTAATTATTAGACTTTGGGTGCAAAATTATTTAGAGAAATATTCAAATTTTGAAGCTTATTGGAGCAAAATTATTTAGAGAAGACTTTCTTCAAACAGATTGCAACATAGTTGAATAATCACTGCAGAGGACAGATTTTAACACATTTGAATAGTAACAGCAGATTAAATGATGGCAGTTATTTGATGGTTTAAGAAATATGACAAAGTTGGTAGAAATTAACATCAGATTACGATCAGCAAACAATTTTAGTTCCTCAAAAAATAGCCAAAAAACGGTTCAAATTTTTAGGCTTTGGATGCAAAATTATTCACAGAACAACAGCAGACAACAATTTAAAAATTTTTAAATTTACACTGATGATATAGTAATGGCTTGCAATATCACATCTGATATATCTTCATCATAATGCAATCAATGTCACATGAATTTGGCTAAGTATGATTCCAAGTGACATCGAGCAGTCCCCCTCTCTCTTTTATTGTGCCATTTCAATAGCTCCAAAGTCTTTCTACATTTTGTGTATGTGCCCCAGTAGAAGGATCAACAAAATTATAAATGTAATTTACTTTGAAATGCTGGTAACCTGCAGCATTTCAATTCATCACTTGTAGCCCTTCCAGCAGTCAGAATAGATGGAGGATCCTGGTGCTGTATGTTCTTTACTGGCATCTAAAAGAACAGATGCTGTTCAACCTGAAATAGTGACAATGAAACACTCTTTCATTTCTCTACCTAAACCCCCAAATAACCACTTGTGGAAGAATTCTTTGCTGTTGGTTTTTATGTATAGTGAATAGAGTTTTGTCTACCTCTATAATTTTTCCTGGGCCTCCAATTTTGCAGGATTGGTGAGATAGCAGACTTTCTTTACAGGCTTCTCAGAAATATTGTTTCCATGCAATGACCCTCTTGTTCAAATCCAAATCATTTTCCCTGATTGGATGGTCAATTGGTTTCTACTCCAATAATAAATGATTTGGATGGCTGTGACAAATGACAATTGGTAGCCTTCAAATAAGGTTCCTTTCCAAAGTGCTATGCAAGTTTGATGTGCACGAATGTTGAACCTCCATTGTGCCCTTGCATTCACATAAAGTTTCATTTCATGACCAATGATGCACACTTTTTGAAAGGACAGAACACTTTTACATTGAAGGAACTCCACTGCCTCATATTCCATCTTTGGGATATTCCAAATTTTTTTTTCATTTTGAATATAAAAAGAAGATGCCTGAAAAGGTGGATACTACTGATAATTCAGTGCAGGATTTTGAAATGTTGCCTGAAAGTTTGTGCATGTTTAATGTTGTATTCATCTGCATAAAAAATCCCATATTAACCCTGTCAAAAAATAAAAATCATCCCAACAACTTCTATTTCTAGAAGTACAAAATAATTAATACATCATAATAAAACTAAGCAGATATTTTAAAAAACTAGTTCAGTTACATTTTGAATAAATTTGTCGGCTTTGGAAATTATATTTTTCATGTGAAAAGTCTATTACATCACATTTCATTTTGAAAGTACAAATTTTGACATGTAATAGGTTAGGGTATGATTATATTTCTCTTTTTAAATCTTTAATTAGTATATAAAGGATATTTGTGTGTATGTGCGCATATTTTATGTTAGCGTATATGACAATAATTTAATTAGATTCCAACCAGGAACCACCTAAACATTCACAGTAAAATATAGTAACCAATATCTCTCACTGCTGTCAAGGCAACCTTCACACCTTTTAATAGCAAGAATGGAAATCCCATTCCTACTAATGGTCCATTGAATATATATGGACACTTATATGCATATGTTTAAAGCGCACATTAAAATAAATGTAAAATGTAGAATTAAAATAAGTTGTGTGGACATTGTTATAAGTGTGGAACCACAATAGAATTATATTACCTTAAGTTAAAAAACTCTTCAATTACTTGCCTTAGCATATAAATTTCAATTTCTGGAAGGTTATAGTAAAATGTTAAAATCTGAATTTAAAAAAAGTTGAAAGTCTTAGAAAGATCTTGATCAGCAATTAAACCTAAGCTTAAAATCTGCTTTGTAAACATGTTACTTCTTTTTTGGAAACTTATTTTAATTCTGCATTTATTTTAATATGTGTGCTTTAAACATATGCATATAATTTAAAATCTGTTCTCTGCAGTGATTATTCAACTCTGCTGCAATCTGTTTGAAAAAAGGCTTCTCTAAATAATTTTGCTCCAATAAGCTTCAAAATTTGAATGTTTATCTGCTACAAACATCGAAGTGCCTACTACAAATGCCTGGAAAAAAAATGGTAAATATATTTTTTATGTAATGTTCTTACTGCTTTTTATTTTTTAAATATTTATGAATTTAAATGATATGCCATAATTTTAAAGCAGAGAATAATTCATTTGATAAATAGAACCTCAGTGTGTGTGTTGGGGGGGGGGGTCATTGCTTTGGAATCTGATCGCAAATGCATATTTACAAATGTTGAAAGCTAAATATTGATGAAATTCTGTTTTTATAATTCCCACCCATCCGCCATTAACGTCACTTGGTTGACAGATACCATTAAAGGGTTTCTGCTTTTGTTGTAATTCGAATTTTATAGCATTTTTTTGTTTTCTTTTTACTTTGTCCATTTCAGCAAAGAATTCTTCATTCTGGAGGGGAGGGAGGGTGCTGCATTTGATGCATTTCCACTGATTTATGTTTTTGTAATTCGAATTTCACACCATTTTCTTGGTTTTTTGTTTTTGTATTTTATAGCTGCTTTTATTATCTATATTTAATTACTTAATTAGTATTAATCTGTTAATTATTATACTCTTCAGTCATTATAGTGTTGAAAGTGAGAGTAATTTCTTTAAAAAAAATGTACTGTATTACCACTATTTTTCATTTTAATGCTCCGTGTAGTAGTGTAGATCTATATTTAATTACTTACTATATATTGGTCTGCATTTAAGGTTTTGTGAATTATTATTATATCTGTTAGTTAGATAGCATTTTGATTTTAGGAATTTCTTTTTTGTCTATCGATCATTTCAGCGATTTTTTTTTTTCTCATCAATGATTTCAGCATTTTTCTTTTTTCTTTTTTTTTGTCCATCGATCATTTCAGGAATTTTTTTTCCCATGGATGATTTCAGTATTTTTCTTTTTCGTTTTTTTTTTTTTTTGTCCATCGATGATTTCAGTATTTTTCTTTTTCGTTTTTTTTTTTTTTGTCCATCGATGATTTCAGTATTTTTTTTTTGTCCATCGATGATTTCAGCATTTTTTTTTTTTACATTGATGATTTCAGCCATTTTTGGGTAGAACTTTATCACTTGCATACATCTTGTGGGTTGTTGATGGTACCACAGCATCTCCTAGCAGCTGCATGACACGATGGGAACAACTACTAATGATATCCTCATCATCATTATTATTATTAGAATAATTTATTATAAAATCATACACCAATTGAAAAATATCTTTCCATCATCTATACATGGATTTATTCCTGGATGCTCCATAAAAACAAATTTATTACATATTTCAGATGCTACATCAGCTATAGATCTCAAATATCAACTTGATGTCATTTATTTAGATCTTTCTGAAGCTTTTGATAGAGTAGATCATGGGATTCTTTTGCTGAAAGTAAATGCAATCGATTTATCTACTAATCTCCTAAAACTATTAAGTTCATTTCTTACAAATAGAAAGAACTATATACATATTAATGAAGAATGTTCAACTATGGCTTCTTATAAATATGGAATTCCACAGGAAGTATTCTTAGTCCAATTCTTTTTACCATTTATACATCTGATTTAATATCTATGATAAATGAAAAAAATAGTTATGTTATGCTGATGATATCAAGATATTTATAGAAATCAGAAATGAAAATAATCCTAATATATTGCAAAGTTGTGTTAATGAATTTGCTAAATGGTGTGAAGCTAATAACATGAAAATAAATCCAACTAAATGTAATATAGTATCTTATTACAAGAAAACCATGATTAATATGGTGTATTATGATATTAATGATAGTAGAATACCTACAGATAATATACAAAAAGATTTGGGTATTAGCTTTACTAATAATTTCTCTTTTAATAAACATATTCAGATAGCAATAAATAAATCCTATAAAATTAAGGGTTTGATATTGAGACTAAATATTAAACTCAAATTAGAATCCTACAATCTACTCTGCAATACACTGATAATAGCAGTCCTCTACTAAGGATCTGTAATATGGAATAATGACAATTTTTCAATAATAAACAAACTCTAAAAATTCAAGATAAGTATTATAGATACATTCATGATGATACATATTTAAATAAAGCATATAGTATGTACAATAGATGATTAATAGCAGATATGTTTTTGCTTAAATTAATAAATGATAAAATATCATCAGAATATATGACAAATAAAATTTATCTCAGAATTCCAACTTTTAAATCTAGAAATAAAGATTTATTTTATTTACAAACATTAAAAAGAATACCTTATTCCCCAATTTATAGGTTACAGATGGAATATAACAATAACTTTAAGGAGATGGATATTTTCCATTTAAATGAAAGACAATTTAAAATAAAATTAAAAAGATATTATACAAGGAACACTTATAGATAATATATATTATTGTATTATTATTGTAAATACTTGTGGCTACTAAGCTGTTATTTACAAATAAATTGAACTATTATTATTATTATCATCATCATCATCATCATCTGAATGAGTGTGTGTGTACATTACATACATAAACTACATTTTTTATTTATTAAATATAGAAAGAAAAATGAGAAAATCTGTTAAATTATTTTTTTTATTCAACAGTTTGTATTAGAAGGGTTAAATCTGTCAAATTATTTTTTTTTTGCAATTTTGTGTTAAGAGAGAATATCTGTTGAATCAGATATCTATTTTTGTAGCAATTTTGTTTTTGTAAATGATTGTTTATAATTTTGGGAGCTTAAACTTGGTGTGAAGTCTGATTTTGAAATTGTCTCATCTAAAGATTAAAGGAAAGAAACTCCAATTTTAAATATTACAGATATACGTGAAAAAAGACAGAAAAAGGATTGAGTCTATTTTTTTTTGCCTTAAAGACAAAAGTGTCTGGAAAAACAGGTGTGCAATTTTTTTTTATGTTCCTGGAAAAAGGATTACACTTTTCAGTTGAAAAACAATTTGGTTGAAAATAAATTAGAGATCTAACTAAAACGAATTTGTCCAAAAATAGCAAGTGATGCTATCACTCTAATTGGGAAGTTGGCTCAAGAATCGATATAAAAGCAGTCTGGAAAATCAGTTGAGCAATTAATATAGAGACTTCTAAAATCTTGAAACTAAGAGACAAGCATTTTTCATTCAGCAGATATCAATTCTAAAAATCATTTTAAATATAAAGGGTTTTTTGTGAGGATGAAAAACAGTATGGCGGGTTAAAATAAATATATTTTGTCTGGGGTAATTCCCTGAGTCATCATCAACTAGCACATCATATAGGAAAGAAAAGATGTCTTGTCTGAAAAATAATATTCTACACCTTTCAACTGACCAGAGAAATAAGATGTTTTAAATAGAAGGAAGAAAACATTAACCTGTATTCGAAGGAGATCAGAAAGATGAATTAATCTACTGATAAATATTAATCATCAAGTCCAATTAATTGTTCCAGCAACTGAGTTTAAATCCAGGAAATTTATAACGTGAAAACAACTGCTGTATTTCATTCACTAAATGAATCATGTTTGACAGAAAGAGAAGAAAAATTAATATAATGATTTCCAGATTGTCCACTAAAGCAAATAACCTCAATAGGATCATCATCATCAAATAATTATATATTTCAAGAAAGAGATTGTTCCAAAGAAACATGGAAATTGTTGCTGCCAAAGATAGACATTAAACAAGAGAAATTTGACTCACTAGAAGCTGCTACAAAGAACTGGTAGTATAATTTTTTTTTCATATATTTTCTTTATGAAATTAGAGTCTTAATAAAAATTTAGTAATAAAGCGATATATTTTATTTAAAGAACTTTTAAAGACAATTCAGATCGATTAAAACCAAGAATTTCTTAATAATAATAACTTTGAGCTACATAAATGATTTTGAATGTATCAAAATTTATTTGTTTATTAATTTTACAATTATGAAATATTAATGTGTAAAATAATTTTTTTTATTGTATTGTTATTTTGGTTTTAAATAATATTTTGTTATTATGGGATAAAACACGCACATACATAATAATATTTTTACATGTGTATAATTGTGTGTGAATGTGAAGTAATAAGTAGTATTAAAATATTGGGTTATTTTGATTTAAGAAAGTATAGGTTTCAGCTTAGAAGGGAGGGAGAAAAAATGATTTAAAACTTGTTTCTAGAACTTGCTTTTTCTAATTTCACTAACATTTATTTTGTCATTCTACTTACATGTTAGATTTATAAAGTATGTGTGCCAATGAGTGAATATTTTTTTTATTATGATACTTTTCTTGTGGATGGAACATTTGAACAAATCGATTACCCAACTTAATACAATATACATTTGACGGGAAAGGAGGAAGAACTTGAAATTAATCTGAGGATTGCTATATAATCAATTATTATTGTTATTATTATCCATATAGAAATGTTCATGTATGTCTAGAAATTTTTATGTACATGTTAGAAATGCAGTAATAAATATTAGTTTATTTTATTAAATGAGGCGTATATATTTCATTAAGTGTAGTTTTTATTAGGTGTGATCATTCATCATCAATGGTTGAATATTAGTTGTTTAAGATATGATTAAATATGCTAAGATTAACAATAATTATGAATTTCTTTATAAAAATTAGGTTTTATGTTTAGGCTTAGTCCTAAAGCTGTGGTTGAAACCATTGTCATTATCGTTGTCATTATCATCATCATCGTCATCAACGTTTTAATGAATGAGCTGTTTAAATGTTTAAAGGCCATAAGTAAATATTGATTTCATAATATTTAGTGATTTCTTAGTATTATTATAACCACCATCACATCATCTATTTCATGCAAGGATGAGTGAATTGCCCTTCTAAATTAGTTATATAATCTGAGCTAGTAAAACTTATAAAAAAATATTGAAATGCATTTATTGTGTTAAGATCTGAGAGATGATTCATGTCTAATGAATTCCACTTTATGTTTTACTTTTACCTAAACATTAGTGCGTATAGTGATATGGCTCTAAAAGCAAAAATCTCCCAGTTTTATTAGAAATAAAGTACCAAAAAGGGATTCAAACCTGGTACATGTGAAAAGGTTATTAGATATAACTATGTCTAGATTCAAATAATCTAGTGGCGCCCTACTAGACCATATTCACTTGGTATTTATTTAAATATGCCCTTAACCTCAAACCAAGAAATGAAATTGGATAAAATCTACTGTCTGTATACCTGAGCAGATATTTTATTGAGTTACTAGTGTACTAATCTCATGTGATTTCCATATACCTGAGTTATAATAGTTGTTATTAATAATTTGTTTATAATTATTGATAGTGTGATATCTTGAGAAATTGAATTCTAGAAATATGTTTCATTTCATCCAATGACCCTTAATATGATAGATAACTCAGTCTGATCTTTGGTTTAATAGCCACTACTCAGGTTAAATAATTCTTTTCTTTGATCTAAAATAAAAGCTACAATTCTTTTTCATAAACATAAGCCAAATATTTATATTTGAATCGTTTCTTAATTAAATAATATACTTAATCCAGTTGATCATCTTTATTAAGTTACAATGAATATAATTATCAAATATTTTTGGATTTTTGATTATTTAATATAATATCTTTTGATCTTACTTTAATTTTGTTACAATGGATCATTGATCTCAGTTAATTTTCATGACAATGACATTATAATATGTTATGACATTTTGGATATACTTTAATTTAGGTTACAATATATTGTAACAGTCAGAAAATGTGTGACTCGTAAACATAGTGCAGAATTCGACCACCACACAGAACAGCAGCACCATCAAGGTAGCAAAGCCACCCGTGTTACTCAGTTCGAACATAGTTTATCGGTTCCACAATACAATCCACGAAACAACGCATCTGATGCGACATTAGTAAATATTTCCTTAGGCACGGTGGTCAGGGATATGCAAGAGATTCATGATTTTATTCTCGAGTTAGCCAATAATCAAACTAATATTAATTAAACATTCATATTTACATAATCGAGGAAATATTATATAGAATGGGTATCGAATAAATGAAACATAAATGCAGACGTATAGTTTAAAATTATTTATTAACACATTTTAAGAAGATCATTTACTAATAATATTTTATGGATTAACAGCTTCAGTAGCGGGATTTGCAACATGATTATATTTTAAAGAATACATTTATTTATTTAGACATTATTTTATATTGAGGATTTCAGTAGCGGTATTTCCGATACTGTAATGTTTACAAAAGGAATTCACTTATTTGAAGGCATAATCTAGCTACCTAAAATTCTCGAGTAAGTATTTCTAATGCATGCCTTGGGGAATTTACACCTTTGCAATGCAAGAGTCTAAAGTAAGATTTAAGAGTAGCGGCGGACATATATTTATTGAATTAAAATATTTATTTTATGTCTAAGGGCAAACATTTATTTGAGAGTGAATTATGAAGATAATGCAGAGGCGGAGTGATATATAGAATAATAAAATTAAGTAAAGGAACACGTGGTACGCTTTAGAAAGGCGATATGGAATGGCAGTATATTGAAACTGCAATGCCGCGAATGAGTTTATAAAACTGTCGGGTTGGTCTCTGCCTCAGCCCGATGAAGTAAGGTGTCACATAAGCATAACCAGGGACAAGCGGTCCGTGTTGCAGTTTTGCCGGCTGGCTGCATGACGTTGTCAAGTCCTACGGGAGCACCTATTATGCCTGCTTGTATAGGATGACTGGGGTTAATTTCAACCCTGAAGAATCCAGAAATTTCACGGTGGAATGGGTTATCGTGTCTCTAAAACATAACACATGTATAATGTATAAACGATTATGATGAGATTTAAATAGATTTTTAACTCGGCCCTACATTATCAACATTTACTAAAGAATGTGGCGACTCTCAAAGAAATGTAATTTGATGGAATTATTCATTAAGATTTAATATATACAAAACATATCTAAACTGGGAATGATTACAACTAATATGCCAGCCATTTGCGAAGTTGTAGGCCCCTGCATTACAATAAATGAAGCATTGAATGCGTGTCGATTTATATGAAAGTTAAGTTATTTAGGAAAGTAAATATTAATGAAATTTTGACACGCATTCATTGTTTTAAGCGATCATAGATTTAAACTTTGAAAATTGAGATAATTATAGGCATGCAATAATTAAATAATAACTATAGATAGAAATGTAGATTATAGAAATACACACCCAAGAAAGATAGAGTGAGGTAAGCTAGATTATTAGATACATTTACACATTACATTAATTATTCAATTTAGTTATACAAATGGTAGTTTTTACATTTTACAATTTAGATAAGTAATATGAAGAAGAGCTATAGCATGTTATTAGAGTACTCTAGAGTTTGAACACAGACAGGTACCTGTTTTATAAGAAGTTTTCTGATTCCATTAGTTTAGCAGCAAAAAGTTCACGAGTGGCAAATCTTTCTTGTATTTAGATATTTCATTTAATTTCACAGCAGCAGCAGCTTTTTCATTTATTTCAGTTAGCAGATCTTCATGGTGAATTTATGATGGGCAATGGAAAGTTCGGCATCCGATAGGCCATCTCCAGATGGAGAATAATCTAGGTGCTTTACTCGGTCATACCTTGGCAGGAACAAATTATTTTTATATTTTTGGAGACTCTCCATGATCGAGAGCAAAGCTAAAGTTTAAGTGAATGTCTCCAGCAAGTCTAAGATGGCCTCTTTTCTTATCTTGATCTCTCACATTTTTGTTAAGATATTTTTAGGTTCTACTCAATCTGCCCTGAGGATAATCAATGCATTTTGTTGGTTTTTAATTAAAGAAAGCTGCCGTTCTATTGTTTACATTTTACATTTACTAATTACATTTTGGGGAATTTTTCTTTAATTAATCTATTATCTATCACTGACCGATGCTTTTAAATTTCAAAGACAAAAAGGAAACATAAGATTATTTTAACTTTTAATTAAATATTACATCAGATTTTTTTAGAATTATTATTAAACGAAATTTAAACAAAGCAATAAATACGAACTTTATAATCCAAAATAAATGATTAAGATTATACCAAATTATATAACTAAAAGAAATCTAAATTATATTATTTTATCCCTATTTATTGCCTTTAATTTGAGATCGAAATGTGTGCGTGTTTATGCTGAATTCTACATATATTTATACATTTTTAATATTGCTACACACACAATTCGATACCAAAAAGTTTAAATTTGGGTGGGATAGACCGGTCAGTGAGAGACGACAGAAAAAGGTGAAACTTAAGATTCGAATACGAATCTTACTGTTTCATTATATATATATATATATATATATATATATATATATGGGTGGCCCAAAAGGTTTACAGTTATCATGTAGACTATTTATTTGAAAATTCGACACTAGAACAGCAGGAAATTTGTTATACCTGTTAACATAAACATAAACAATTTAATCTCTCAGATGCTCAAAATATCCTCCTTCAACATTGCACCATTCTTCAAATCTCTCCAGGACACTCTGATACACAGTGCAACACAAATCCCACTCTTCAGCAATTTCTGTGAATGCGAGATGAATGTAATCTTTTAAATCATTTATTGTTTTGGGTTTCTTCTCATAAACCTTGTTCTTAACAACACCCCAAAAAAAGAAATCCATAGGTGTCAGGTCAGGTGAACGTGGTGGCCATTCAATGCTGCCCCTTCTTCCAACCCAACGCTGTGGAAAAACTTGGTTAAGATAGTCTCTTACTGTTTTAATTTCAGTTTATGCATTAAGTGTTGCAATTATGTTCTTGGTATGGATAGTTCTGCAGAAGCACATCATGTGGATTTCCTTGGACTGTTCACAAATGTCATAGCCACTAACATTTCATTTTCTTTGGGGTCAGAAGTTTTAGGATGTCCAGATTTTGATGCATTACTCACTGAACCTGTTTCATCAAATTTATCCCTTAGATGATAAATTGTTTGTCATGAAGATGGAGAAGTGTTAAAAGTTTCTTGCCATGCTGTATGTATCATCTCGTCATTTTCAGACTTCCAATACTGCTTTAATATCCATTTCCTTTGCTCTTGATTTAAATTGTTCGCCATTAATCCTGAAATAAAAAAATATCATCAAGTAAAAAGTTAGCATTACATAATAAAATAAATTACAATCAGCAAGGAAAAAGCTGTTTATGTAAATTAGATTTATACTCTGAGGAATGTTTTATATTGGTATCACTAAGCAAGTAACTTCATTTGGGCCACCCCTGTGTATATATATATATATATATATATATATATATATATATATATATATATATATATATATATATATATATATATATATATACATACACACACGATGGTATTATAAAACCATTATGTTGTCTTCCTAATATACTATTCTCTGAAATGAAATATAATCCATTTATAGGACAACTATGTGTATGGTCATAACTATTGGTTGTATAAGATAGTGAATAGGTGGAAGAACTTGAAAGTCTGTGTTCAAGTGTTTGTAATTATATCTAAACTCCAAGTATATAAATTATACTTGTATTTCAAATATTAAATCATAAAGTGTATTTTATTATGTGATATTAATGTTATTATTTGTGGGAAAATCCAGGCAGTCTAAAGAAATCTATTATTAGAATTTTTCTTTCATAGCTAATTAGATGTCAAATTAGTATGCTTTAAACCTGTTGATCTTTGATTTCTTTAATAATCACATGAAATAATGTTGAAACTTCTATTCTATTTCTATTTTTATTCCTTAATTAAATCAATAACTGTTTTTTTATTAATTTTAAGCCAATGAACACTAACATGATGTTGCTTAAGTTTCCTGTATTAGACTGACCATATTGCTACAATATCTCTTGGAGATATACATAATAAAAAAAGTTAAAACAATTTGGTTTCAGAGAAAGGAAATGTAAAATTGTAATATTGCTTATCAGTATAGGAAATTCCTGTGAAGATAGTGTGTTGATGTTTTTGGAGACTATATTTATGCTGAATGTTATAAATAATTTGCTAAGTTTTATTTTCCAGCCAAGGGTAAACAGTATAATGATTTTATTGTTATTGCAAATATTCTTTTTTATGCAGAATCTTTGTTCAAAGCAAAAGTTTAAACAATATATTGAGCTGCTATTTTTCATACATGTATATGCACATACATATATATTATTAAAATCATGTATATATTATTTTATAATAAAACATATTTTTTATATTAAAATAAATAATAAAACTTATTTTTGAAATGGAATTTTAAAAGTTTTGAAACCAATTAAGTCAAAAAAAAAAACATAAGATCTTGCAAGTGTTTTTTTATAAAAGCTTGTCTTTTGTTATACTGCTAATTCTTAGAAATTCTTAAAGATAAACGGGGATAAAAGTATTACACCTGGGTCTCTTTTTACATGGACTTATTTAACATGATTTTGAAGTTACGCGATTCGTGTTTCACCGGAAGTCGAACTCCGATAATGCGCTATTACATTAAATAATAAATTTTGCGCACTTACATTTATTGAAAGTAATGGCACATTATTGGAATTCGATTTTCATCTTAGTAATTTCAATATTTTCAGTGCTTTATAATTGTAAGATTTTATGCAATAATGAAATTGAAATTATGATTTCCACATTTTATGTATACACATTAAATTTTACAAGATTATAATGTAAATTTGTTCAAACATTGTGCGTGTTAATTTTGCACTTTAAATCACATTCTGTTTTTGCTTTTTAAAAAAGAACGTAATCAATTATTAATCATTTAGTGTCCGCAAGTTTATTTTTAAAAGATGAGTAATCACAGTGAAACGAAATTTGATTTTTAAACGGAATTGAAAATTAAAAAATTAAAGACAAAAATAAAAGTTTGGATACAGAAGAAAATGTAGAAAAAGATAATGAAACAGAAGTGGAACCTGTTCCTTTCACTGCAAAAATGATTCAAGGTCTTCAACTTTCTAATCAGTTAGCAAATTATTTTCTTATAAATGACACTAATCACGAGCGTGCTCTTAAATTCCAATGAGAGCTAAATGATTGTATGTCTGGATATTGCATTCATAAACAATTAATAAAGTCATCATCTCAAAGATTAATTACTGATTACGTTGTCACCAGAAAACAACACAACATGAGAGTGAAGTTGGTGATAGTTGTATTTCCTCTTGTGAAGAATCAAAAACCAGTTTGCAAACGAACTTTTTTCCCAGTAAATAGTGGCAATAATTAAAACGTGTATAAAAAAATGTATGCATAAAAATGCATATTGTTTTGAAAAAAATTAAATATTATAGTTAAAAAATAGTTTAAAAAGTTTGTCCTGTATCAATTTTTTTCAAATTTGAAATTTTTTATTAGTCATATTTTATTTCCTTATTTTTTTTTTGCGCGAATTTTAAAGTGATTATACATTGGTGCTTTGCTTTTATGTGAATTTTGAAAAATCACAGACTGCATCCCCCCTTTTTCAATGTAAGTTACGTCTATTTTTGTGCGATTTCGTTTGCGTGTGTTTTCTGAGGAACCTATCTATCACATAAAATGAGACCCAGGTGTATATAGAATTTTTCTGCAATTAACTCTATTGTTGAAACTTTGATAGTGGAGATATTTTTAAATTATGTACTAAGTTGATCAGTTGGAATGTTTCCTCAGGATTATAAGTAACATTGAAAAAAACTATAAATTACAGAATTGTCTTTTGTTTGAAATTAATTGGAATTTTTGCCAAAGTTAGTGACTGGTCTGTTGGTTTTGATTTCGCCTAGACTCTCCAACAATTTGAATCCTGCAAAGTAAAATTAAATTTAAAAAAAGTGTAGTGAATATGTTGAGTGGCTAGAGGTCTCAGAACTTTCCCCTTTGAAGAACCTCCATTTTCATTACCACCTGGAACTGCCATTAGAAATGCTGACCTTGCATAGAGACATACAGAGCTAGCTGAGGAAACTCGATTAACATCAAAACCCAGGACAAATGACAAGCATAGGATGAAATACTTCTCCCACAGGACCAATACACTGATCGATCAGGGTAACTACTTTTTGTCTTTTATTATCAGGAACATTGTATGCTAATATATAAGCTTTATAAAGTTGTAATAGAATTTTGAAAAGCTTTCACTTCAAGCAGATATAAGTTTCAAAAATAGAAAGTTTTTTTATAGATTTGTTAATTACATATACTCTACTAACTTAAATTAACCAGCATTATTTATATATATATATATATATATATATATATATATATATATATATATATATATATATATATATATATATAATTTTATCAATTAACCTTACTTTTGTTATCTATCATTATTACACTGGTAGGGTGTATTTACATAAAATTGTATACTCAATCTAAGGGAATAGATATAGGGTTTAACATTTGCAAGAGTGGGTTTGAATGCTGCTAATGAGCATGCTCTTATAGTAAATTGCCTTTGAATTCACTCTTAGTATATATATATATATATATATATATTATATTTATATATATATATATATATATATATATATAAAATAAATAAAAATATCCGTTAATTGAAAATAATATTGTAATTATAATTGAAATAATATTTTTAAACGGTTTATAAACAATTCAAACAATCTTTAAATCCGCAGAAGTACTTTCAGTTATTTTCAAACCTGCCTCAACTGCTATTAAATTCAAAAACTAAAAGCGGAAGCAAACGTCATCAATTCAAATTCCACGAATCTTGTATTTTAATGTTAGAAGCTTGCCGATTTATCAAATGTGTTTTATTCCTGTTTATAAAAATTGCCTCTTTAATTTTTCTTTTACTATGGTTTCTCTCTTCATGAAGAATTTTCACATTTTCAAAATTAAATTTAAATTTATGTTTACATGTTTTTTCGTGATCAAAGAAAACTGAAGAAGATATTAAATCACCATTATTTTTATTTTTTACACGCTTATATAACAATTCGTGTTCCTTCAATCTTTTCTCAATGTTGCACCTAGATTCACCTATATATGATAGCATACAATCACAAAAAATTTGATATATGACATTACTTTTTTGCTTGATAGGTATGACATCCTTAGAATTATTAACTAATTTGTTAATATTGTTTGGAACGTAGAATGAAACAATATTAACAAACAATATTAACAAATTAGTTAATAATTCTAAGGATGTCATACCTATCAAGCAAAAAAGTAATGTCATATATCAAATTTTTTGTGATTGTATGCTATCATATATAGGTGAATCTAGGTGCAACATTGAGAAAAGATTGAAGGAACACGAATTGTTATATAAGCATGTAAAAAATAAAAATAATGGTGATTTAATATCTTCTTCAGTTTTCTTTGATCACGAAAAAATATGTAAACATAAATTTAAATTTAATTTTGAAAATGTGAAAATTCTTCATGAAGAGAGAAACCATAGTAAAAGAAAAATTAAAGAGGCAATTTTTATAAACAGGAATAAAACACATTTGATAAATCGACAAGCTTCTAACATTAAAATACGAGATTCGTGGAATTTGAATTGATGACGTTTGCTTCCGCTTTTAGTTTTTGAATTTAATAGCAGTTGAGGCAGGTTTGAAAATAACCGAAAGTACTTCTGCGGATTTAAAGATTGTTTGAATTGTTTATAAACCGTTTAAAAATATTATTTCAATTATAATTATATATATATATACTATAATTATTGGTAATTTTCTATACATTTGGATAAAGTATGGCACATGTTTTTTTGAAAACGATTTGTTAAATCTGGATTAGTAAGAAATAGATCAGGATGGTTCAATTAAATAAATGTGAGGGAAGAGAATAAGAAGAAAGAAAGATAGTGTAATAAATATTTTAACATTGATTAAGTGTCTGTTTGATTTTATTTAACTAATTAAGTTGGATATCCATCATATACAATTTAAGTCTGATATAAATTATTTTATAAATCGCATTTGGTGATTGTTGTTCATAAATAAATAATCAACTGTGATTGTGAAACAATCTGGTTCTAAACTAAAAATGCTTGGTGGTGCCCTCAAATGATGACCATTTTTGAGCAATCTTTGAAAATTTATAGACCAAATCAAAATGTCACGGCACAGAAAAAAGATTAGAAAATGATGTCTCAATGTGTAGGGCATGTTAACTAAATAAACAGCCTGAGATCAGAGTAAAAGAAGGATAAGGTCAGTTCGGGTGAATAATGGGTGAGATAGTGTCCCAGTAAAGAAGGGTTTTGAGTTTCAGAAGTAAATTTAAAACATTTTAGATAAAATGCAAAATATAATTAAGATAAAAATGTTCAAAGGAGATAAAGAAGAGACTCTATTTGAACATGTGGAATGTTTAGAAGAGTGTTTTTGTATTCATGGGGTAAGAGAAGAAAAAAAAATAATTATAGCAAGTAATCATTTGGCAGGTATGGCAAGAGATTGGTGGAGAACAATACAATAAAGACAACAATTTTAAACAGTACAAAATTAAATTAATGCATATGTTTTGGAATGTAAACAGACAAGAAAAGATATGAAGAGGGATAGAATTAGAAAGGTATAAAAAGAAGAAGGGCTAGAATATAGACAGTTTTTAAAGCAAATGTTGGAATTGAAAAGAATAATAGAATATCCTATTTTTGAATGGCAGATTATAAGTATTATAAAAAATATGCCAAAAAATGTATGAGAGAGATTAACTGTCTGTAGGTGCAAAGGAGTGGAAAACATATTCAAAATTCTTAGAAAAGAAAAAAACATACAGAAAGAAGGGAAACAAGAACAACTACCTAAGCTGTTAAATGTAGTCATTGAGGAAGAAGAAAAAATACAAATGGTGGTGGAACAAACTTGTCCTATGATAATGACAAAAATGCATAAAATAAAACAACTACATAAATTTCATCGATGCCATACATTGATTAGTTTATTTTTGTAAAATATAACCAGTAAGTAAAATTTATCATGGTTCTCCTTTAAAATACTCAATTTTATGTAAAATTTAGGAATATCCAAAGCAAATATTTGGAGCAAAATCAGTGTTATTTGCTGATAAAAATGTGTATGCATTTTATGCAGCATGTTAAAGTGTAAATCTACAACAACACTTATAAAATTAAAACTTTATGTAACTCATCTTATGTAATGAAGCATGGGGAAGAAAAATTAACAATCATTTATTTTATTTATTTTGACAAACATGATTTGAATATGTAAGTAATATGCACTATGCTGTTCTATAAAATACTTGACCTTAACAATTATTACTTATGTTTTATAAATTATAAATCAAATATGTAACAAAATGAATGGTTGAATTGAAATGAAAATCATTGATAAATAAACAACAAATTTATTTACATAAATTTCAAGAAACATTAAATAATAGCAATAAATTTATAAATATATATATATAAATAATTTAAAACTTGGTATACACATAAATCACAATTTAGCTAATACATGTTTTTATTGACTTGACCAATGAGTCTAGGAAAGTACAATCCAATGCTGAACGAGAATCAAGAAACTAAAAATTGAATTTTAAAAAAAATATACAATAGAATGCTGAAGTTTTCAAAAGAAAATGGTCATTAGTATCTAAATTTAGTTTATGAATTTGTGAAATTTAAGAGTGAGATAGAGGGTTTTTTTCAAGATTTTTGTATGGAATTTCAGAATGAGATCAAACATGGCAATGAAACAACAAAAGAACGATTGTCATAACATAATTATGGAGACTATTTGTTGTGTTTAGTGCATGAAAATATGACTAAATATTTATTAATTAAAACAAATGCTGTATACCATTGGTTTATTATAGCATTTAATTGCCTTGTAGCTATTAATGTAAAGGACTTCAGGTATGCTTTTATGTTTACCTACTACTTCCAGCTGCACTGTGGCAGACTTTTGTGAGTAGGTACAGTGACATTTCCAGATGTTCCAATGTTGACTCTTGCTTGAATTAGGTTCTAGCAGCTCCCAGTTTTAACATAAACATGTCTTACTACTTTAACAATAATGTAAACAATATGCAGTGCTGACAGTAAATTATTGTTGTCTGATATTATTTTCAACTAAACTATTTAAAGTGAGATCCCTTCACAAATAAAAACAATCAGATTCACTGAGCATCATCATCTATTGGCCTGTATTTGCCATATTTGTTTTATTTGTATACCTATTGTTCTGTCTGCTTAATCTGATCATGATTTAAAAAAAGTCTGAATTAGGCCATTAGTTGAAGATAAATTAAAATGTAATATTTTATTCACCTGGCTAAAATTAGCCTTAGAGAATTTAGTCATTCATATGCTTCACTTTCTGATTTCTTCAGGTTGGTGACTTTATTAGAAGGCCCAGTATTTAGGAGACATATCATGGTTTTATGATAACTTCACTATTTTCTGGTGGCACTTTATGATTAGTGATGACTCCTTCACTATTGGATAGTCACTCCATTGTTGACTGGTAATATGTAATTTAACTTTAGTTGATTTTTCTATCGTATAGTTTAAACAATCACTGTTTGTATTCCTTTTACTTTGATCATAACTGTCAGAATCAATTTGGTGATTCATTTAAACAAACAGGAGTTAAACAGCTATTCGTTAACACTTACTTAAATGTGTCATCCTAGGGTTTCAAACTCAGTTTATTTTTCATTATCTCTGGTATACCTTTTTTAATTTGATTTTATTTGTGAGCATTTTATTAGTCACTTTAAAGCCTGAGTGATTAAACCAATTGTGAATTAATAAATTACTATGCTTACCAAAAAACACATCAAAAGGCAAATAAATTGCATTAATAGACAAACATCGTAAATAGTAATTTAAAGTGAGAATTCTACTCACGCTCTCCTCAACAGTTCTTCAGATTTGCTCATATAAAAGAATTTGAGTTGTAGGAATAAGAGGATCCTTTTTATTCCTGCATAAATACTATATCTTGGAGGGAAAAGGAAAGTATTCATTTATTTAACACTCTCAAAAGGCGGGTGCTCAATTAGCTTGAAAGGCTGATATTTGAATGTAATTAATAGACATACCAATTTTAAATCTTATTAAATCATGAGTAATATTTGGCTATCTTGATAGTCAATCATCACTCTTGCTAAGATGCAGATGCTTATTTTATTAATAGCCCATGTATTTTTGACACAATAAATGCTATAACCCTGGTTTGCAGTTCTATTATTGTTGGTGTATCATTAAAAAATATTACATTTGAAAAACAAATCCCTACCTCTCACAATATTTATATAACCATTGTTGACTTTAATTGATTTTACATTCCTCTTCTGGATTTTCATAATGAACTTTTTCATTCTCTTCTCAGTATCTTGTTTTTTTCTTTTTAAGGCAAGCAGCTTCTATATGACTGACATGCCTGCAATTGCTACATATTGTAATCCAATGTGGACATTTGATGTGCACGTGTTTTCTTTTGTCATGTTTATAATAAAGTTTAACAATATTATTTATCAATAGTATGCCCCATAGCTTTATTCTGATTGAAAAATCTTTAAATGATCTGATTTTTCAATCCAAAACCCAAATGCTGGGGCTACTTTTATTTAACAAAACAATTTAAATTACTAAGGACTCAGAGTCACCTGACAAAAATCTGAATAAAACACAATATCAGACTTTATTAACAGCTTGATACTAAGATTGTGTCTTTCAGTCTACAAATATCTCAAGTTTTTACTGAAGAAGTCTTTAAAGCCAGAATTCAGAACTAGCTTTCTGAGTTTAATAGCAAAATCTCTCACATTCTGGACAGAGAAATTTTGACAGTAGATATAATCATCATCAACCATTATCAATCCACTGCAGGGTGAAGGTCTTTCCAAATCCAATTTATCTTCTGATCGTTAGATTCTCTTCTCCGCATCACCCCTGCACACTTACTTATTTCATCCACCCATCTCACATGTAGTCTCTTTATGGATCTTTTACAATCTCTTAGAATTCAGTTTAAGATTTTAATTGTCCATCTATTATCATTTATTCTAGCAATATGTCCAGCCCAACTCCACTTCAATCTTTTAATTTTTTCAATGAGGTCAGTAACACCTGTTTGTTCTCTTATCCATACATTGTGTTTTTGATCTTTTCTTGTTACTCCCAACATGCATTTCTCCATACTTTGTTGAGTGGTCTGAAGTCTCTGTATTGCTCTTTTATTAAGTGTCCAAGTCTCAGATCCATAAGTAAGAACTAATAAAACACTTTTTTAAAAAATCTTCCTTTTCAAACACATAGGTATATTTCCTTTTAGTATCAAATTATTTCTATCAAAAGCACTGCAACCAAGTTTAATTCTATGATTAATTTTATCCATTATGCTTCCATCTGTATTAATAATCTGACCAAGGTATTTGTAACTGTTAATTTCTTCTAACTCATCATAATCAATTTTTATTTTCATATTTTGAAAAAATCTATTAAACATTACTTTAGTCTTTTTAACATTTATCTTTAGTCCTACTTTTCTACTTTCATCTAATAATTCCTGCAACATGCTTTACCAGAATCCAGCTCTTGTGCAAATAATATCTTATAAGTCTAAAATTCACATAAACACAAATGTTGATAATTTTAGATCAGGTTTTTTTAATTTGATTACCATGGATATAGAGAAGCAATCAATCCATTCAGCATAGTAACTTTCCTGATAGGCTGGACAAATTATTCTAAACCGCAAAATTAATCATTTTCATTTGTTATCTTTTTGCCATGAGGAAAAAAAAATCAACTTTTTTTATAACAATTTGTTTCATTTTTTAAGTTTTTATTAATGCACTAATAGGGTTAGCTGCAATTTTTAATAACACCAATCTAACCAACCACAAATAGTTAACACGTAATTAATTTTATTTCACTTTTTAATATTTTTATTGATATGCTAATAATGTTAGCTTACAATTTATACCACTGACAAAGAACTAGTTGAAGATAAGATCTGACATGATTGTATCACATTGCTGCATTTATTTTAAAAAGTTTGGTAAACAGAGACTCGTGTAAATATAATTTAGATATTTTTTAATTAAAACAAATATAAAAATGCATATTTATAACATACAGTAGTTATGTGCTTACCTGACACTGTTGGCCCTAGAAGAAACTTTAGGTGCCCTTCCGAGTTTTCTTCCACTTCCAGCTATACTATGAGAGTTTGATTCATGATTAAGTTTGGTGACAGTTCCATCTCTTCTCTGATAGCAACCCCATGTTTAAATTATATTCTAGCAGCTTCTTGTTATAATGTGAAATTGACTCGCTTATTTAACATATAGAACAAAATTTGCAGTGTCATTCAATCTGTCAGTAAATTATTTTTGTCTGCACTTATCTCCAACTAGAGATTCTTTATAGTTAGATCTCGTTCCAAAATAAAAATAATCAGATCTATTGAGAACCATCAGCCATTAATTTGTATTTCTCTCAGTGGATGTTATATATTCAAATATTTATTGTAAATTATATGTTCATGTATATTTATATTATTTGCATATTTGTATTATGTTGTGGTTGCAATTGAAACTGTAAAGAGGGTGGTAAATAAAGAATTGTGCAACAGTAGTAAAGTGCATGGATAATTTAGTATTATATGATATTTATTGGTTTGTAGTAATGAATTCTCAATCTTATCAAGATAACATGTATTCTTCACTATAATGATGGAGTTTCAAGAATCCAAATTCACATTATTAACATTACAGATTCAGCTTGCTGTCATTTTCTTGAAGTAAATAATAAATTAAGCATTGAGAATAGAGTAGAACTTGGTGTCAAAAGAAAAATATTAGAAAGAAATAATGAGGCAGGGAACTTTGGTATTGGAGCTGTAACATGGAGATTATATTAGGCCTACTGCACCTGTTCACATTCATATCAATCTGCTGAAAACTTTGTAATCTCAAGATCTGAACAAAATATCATGTATATGGATTTTGTACATGACTTTTTTGGCAAAAAATAAATAGATGGATCTTGTACATGATACTTTGGCAAGATTTACTACTATGGGGGGGGGGGGGTAATATGAATGTGAAAAGAAAGCAGTAGGTCTAATACATATACATTCCACATTGCGGGACTAAAAATAACTAAAAGTAAAAACATAATACAATGTAATAAACATATTAATCATCTTCAATATAAAACATATGATTATGAACAAGATAATCAAATATGTACAACTTGGACACTAACAACTTTTAAGAATGACATTTAAAATCAAAAAAAAAAGATTTGTGATCATAATGAAATAATGGCATTACATAAAAAAATTGTTAGTTTAAATATGTACTAAACAAACAGTAAATGATTTTGGTTTTTAAATAACAAGACATTGAAATATGTATGACTTGGACACTAACAACTTTTATGAACAATTTTGTAATGTCACCCACCATTGCTACACAAGTTGAATAATTAAAAACATGAACTGTAGAACATGTGAACGTGTAGTTAGAAGAGTTTAGTTAAGTTTAATTTCTCTTAAGAGTTTAACTTGTAGCTATACATTATTCTTTATTAAATTGTTAATAAACCCACTTTTGCTTACCAAATCTGTTGGAGAATTGATTTAAATTGACACATACATGGCAATATTTCAAGAACAGTTTGGAATGAAATATGACCACCATAATACAACTGCAAATCAGAGAATTCGATGTTGAAAATCCCAATAATTGGCTATTATATGTAAAACTGGTAGAAAAACATTTTTTGATAAACAGCGTTAAGGAAAATGACATTAAAATAGCCACACTCATTGGTTTCACAGAGATCAAGACTTTAGAAATAGCTAACTATTTATGTGAACCTGTTAAACCAGAAACTTTACAATATGATGACATGGTCAAAAGATTGACTTCAGAGTTCTGTCCGCTACCATTGAAACATATCACTAGACTACACTTTCATTTATGATATCGAAAAAAATGGAACCTTCAAGAAATATGATTCAACCTTGTGTGAATTAGCAAAATATTGTGTTGATGGACAATATTTAGAAGAATCACTCTTAAAAAAGTTGTTACTTGGATTGTACAACACAAAATTCTGTGAACAATTGCTTGCAGATTCGAACATAACATATAAAGAAGCCATTAAAAAAGGAATAGCTCACAAACTTGTAATCAAGCAAGAAAAAGAATGCATGAATAATGTGTCGCATTGTATCCTTTACTGTCCAATTCAGAAAATTTCCAAACAGGATGAGATTGTAACTATAATCATGTATGCTCCCATTGTAAAAAACTTGAACACTTTGAATGCAATTATATATAGCCATATGAAATATGAGGACCCTAGCAAAAAACTTTGGATAAATCAACTCAGGAAGTCCATCCCACAAGACTTATGAGA
This sequence comes from Epiperipatus broadwayi, assembly GCA_028023455.1. NCBI lineage: Eukaryota > Metazoa > Onychophora > Udeonychophora > Euonychophora > Peripatidae > Epiperipatus > Epiperipatus broadwayi. Next base: position 612,813 of record JAQFVV010000293.1, on the reverse strand, counting down.
TCAGAACATTGAAAAATTCAGAATCAGAATTTAAACAAATTGTGTGCATCAAGGAAAACTATTGGAAACAATAAGTATATAATGGGTCTGGGGTTTCCCTCATGTGTTTAAAGGATTGGAAGTCTATTATTAAAGATAACATGCTCAAAAAATGTGAATACCGAAGTTTGTGCAAAAGATGTAAATGGACACACAGTCAAAATCATTGGAAAGTTTATGGCAAAAGTCAAGTTGAACTCTAACAAAGGATACCATTATACATAGTGCATAAAAAGATAAAACTCATAATGGGCAGAAACTGATTCAATCCTTTGGGAATTATGAATAAACATTGGAAATGAAATACAGATTAAATTTCCATCATTATTCACTACAAATTTAGGACAAATAAAACAACATTGGTACTACTAGAGTTAAAGGAACACACAATACCTATAATTTGCAAGACTAGAAAAGTACCATTTGCACAATGCATTAAAGTTGAAAAAGCTCTAAATGACATACAAGAAGGCATATAAACCCAATTAAAAATTCAGACTGAGCTACACCAATTGTAGTAGTAAATAAATCAGACAGCACAGTATGTATTTGTCAGGACTATAGAGGAACAATAAATAAACATATCTTCATGAGTACATACACAGTTCCTAATGCAAGAGAGGTTTCTAGCTCTTTTAGAGAAGGCATCATACTTTGCAAAACTCAACCTCCATTCTGCATTTCATCAAATACCAGTAATTGAAGAAACTTTGAGAATTTTAACCATAACCATGCACCTAGGATTATTCAAATATAATTGACTTATTTTAGGGATAACTGTAGCTCCAAACATTTTTTAAGCAAAGATGGATATCTTTGTTGAGGGTTTAGCAGGAGTCATCCCATATTATTATGATATTGTCATCACTGCAAACTCAGGAGACATTCTCAGGGATAGAGTCACTCAAGTGTGTCAAAGATTGGAAAAATTTGGAGCAACTCTTAATACTAAAAAATGTGTGAAATTTCTAGACCACATAATATTCAACAAGGAAAATTCGTAACACCCAAGATAACAAAAGCAGTACATAACACTTTCAGATGAACAAATATCAAGGAACTACAACCATTTTAGGGCTTATTAATTATTTTGATTCTTTTCTAAAGGGGAAGGCGCATGTGGCTCGATCATTATTCACCTTTCTGAAGAAGAACCAAGTCTGGAAGTGGACATCAGAACATAAAGACACCTTTATGAAGATAAAATCTCTCTTGACATCTGAGAAACTTTTGGCACATTATGACCACAAAGCAAATTTATGCCTGATGCATCAGAGTATGGACTAGGTATGGTGCTAACCCACCCCATCTCTAACAGTAAGAGACCAAGAGCCTATGCTTCAAAAACTCTATTTAACACTAAAAGAAACTACAGTCATGTAGATGAGGAGGCACTGGGAGTGGTTTATGAAATAAAGAAGTTCCAACAGTATGTCTATGGCAAAATTTAATATAACTACAGACCACAAATCTTTATTAGGAATATTCAATAAACTAAACTCTATCCCAGACCACCTTAGTCCATGAATGATACACTGGATCTCAATACTCTCAGCCTATGACTATGATTTAAACTACAGGAGTGGAAAATTTATCCAACATGCTGATGCGCTGTCTAGAATGCTTGATGCTTCAAAAAAATGAGACCTACCAATGAAGTAAACTATATCAACCAGTGGAAGAACAATATAGTGAACAGTAGGAGTGTATCAGATTGGACTGACAATGATCTGGCTTACCAAGTTCTGAAGAACTTGTTAAGGGAGAGTTGGCCTAACAAAATACCTGATAACCCTACCAATGTCTTTGTAGAATGCCTGTATGTGATTGTCAATCTGCAAGATATGTGTTTTCAATTGTGATAGAGTAGTAATACCTTCTGCAAGACCAAAAACAGGTTCTAGAACTACTATATAGTAACCATCCAGGAATAGTGCATACCAAGGCATTAGCCAGAAGTTACATTTGGTGACCCAAGTTAAATGAAGATGTAGAAATTTTTTCAAAAGGGTGTACCAACTGCTAAATGAATAGCAGTCTGAACAGAAAGAAATATATCTGGTGGTCACCATCTACAAGGGCCTGGGAACACATCCACATTCATCACACTGGACCATTTCTGAGACATAACTTCCTAGTATTCGTCGATTCCTACTCACACTGGATCAAGTATAGAATTGTCAATAATACTGGGACAGATGAAATGATCAAACAACTGACCTCAATATTTGCAACACAAGGATACACAGAGACCCTAGTATCAGATAATCTTCTGGTTTTTCTTCAACTAAGTTTGAAAACTTCCTCATACACAGAGGCATCAGACAATTTCATACACTACCATATTACCCAGAAAGCAATGGTCTGACCAAAAATGCAGTAAACCAACTTAAAAATGCACTAAGAAAGCAAAAACCCACAAGGATGTTAGAAACCTTAAATAAGATACTTTTTGCAGCAAAATTCTATTCCAACTGCTGCTAGTGAAAAGACTCCTTCCAAAATTTTCCTGAAAAAAAAACTATGAAACAACCTAACCTTACTGCTGTTCAAACTGACAAGAGAAATTTAATAGGAAGTCAGAAAAAAAATTTGTAGGTGAGAAAGTGTGCTTTAGAGGCTGCCTATGACATGTTTGGATAAAGGGCAAGGTGATTGACATAACTTCTAAAAATATAGCTTCAATATGAATGGAAGATAATGTGATGAATAAAAAACATTTTAATGGAATCCACCACCATGCCAATCCAAACTGGAAAGGTAGATATATAGTTCAAACCAGTGAGAATAAGCCTACAGAAACAAAACCTGATAACTCAGAGCCAAGCCCAGACCACTAGGAAAAGGTTTTGGCAGAAGATCCACAATTAGTGAGGACTATAGGACAACCAGAATCATTGGGCACAGGAACAGTAGATGATGCAAAGTATAGAGTCCCAAACCAAGATGGAAAGCCATCTAAGAGACTTTGTGAGATAACCATTTTTCTGCTATGGGTCGAGGAGTGTAATGTCATCCATCATTGCTAATCAAATTGAATAATTAAGAATGTGAACTGTAGAACATGTAGTTAGCAGAAGAGTTGTTTAATTTCTCATAGAGTCTAACTTGTAACTATATATTATTATTTGTATTAAATTATTAATAAACCCAGTTTTGCTAACCAAATCTGTTGGAGAATTGATTTAAATTGATGCATGCCCTTCAATTTGAAATCAAAAAAAAAATGTGATTTGTGATCTTAATGAAATGATGGCATTACACAAAAAAATTGTTAGTTTAAATACACACTAAACAAACAGCAAATAAATAAATAAATAATACTTCTGTATATAATATAAAAATAATATAAAATAACAATTTGTGTCAATTGTTAATACACAGTTTAATATAAATAAATAAAAACAAATAATATTTCCAAACGCTTTCAACTCTTATGAGTCCTTATCAAGGCAGTGTAAAAAATTCTATTTTCTCCTAGGTGATGAATCTAACATTTCATTGTATTGGCCAGGAACAACTAATCAGAAAGCTGGTTAATTTTGAATTCATAGCACAAGATGAATTTTGTATAAGATATGATTCTTTAATCTTGCATTTTTTATCATGTGTTTCATTCATTAATATTGTAAAATCCTTTGGACTACATATATGGCCTGTATTATTTTGGTGAACATAAAAAGCTGAATAAACTGTATCATCTTCTCTTGCTCTATTATAAGTATATTTATGTTGTTGAAGGCGATATTTAATATTTGTTTTGGTTTCTCCAACATATATTGCACAACAATTTATATGTGGGCATCTAATAGAGTATACAACACTGCTTTTATCCTCCTTATTTATTATTTCCTTAGAATTATTTATTAATCTATTAAGGTTAGGTGGAGTTCTCCAGGTTAATCGAAAATCTTGACTTAAAACTTTTATTATATTTTTATTAATATTGGGAATAAAAGCTAATGACATCCATGGTTTATTATTCATATTTATATGGTCACTATTATGACATTGTTTATAATGCTTCAATACAGTAGATAATAGCATTTGTTTATTATAACTCACTTGTATTAAGTTTTGCATATAACATTTTATATTATCTTTCATAAACATTTCATTTGAACACAGTCATTGATTACATGTTAAAAAAATCTCTAAAACCAGCTAATTTGTGTACTAAAGGAATATTAGATGTTGGATGAATGTAACCTCTATAATCTATATGTTTTACAACCATTTTATATACTAATTTATCATCTACCCTTGATATTTTCAAAACTAGCTATTAAGTAATTTGTTTGTAGATAATATAGAACAGCGAATTGTGCATCCCATATTAGTTGAAAAATGAGAACACATTATATTGTACATATGTGGATGATGTTTTGATATATGGGCTACCAGACATTATAAAGCAAATTTTTGATAGTTTGCAGAACCAAGATGGTTTAGTTTGGACAATAGAAAGAGAAGACAATTCTAATATTAAATACCTGGATTTGCAAATATCAAGGGTAGATGATAAATTAGTATATAAAATGGTTGTAAAACATATAGATAATAGAGGTTACATTCATCCAACATCTAATGCTCCTTTAGTACACAAATTAGCTGGTTTTAGAGTTTTTTGACACATAATCAATGACTGTGTTCAAATGAAATGTTTATGAAAGATAATATAAAATGTTATATGCAAGATTTAATACAAGTGGGTTATAATAAACAAATGCTATTATCTATTGTATTGAAGCATTATAAACAATGTCATAATAGTGACCATATAAATATGAATAATAAACCATGGATGTCATTAGCTTTTATTCCCACTATTAATAAAAATATAATAAAAGTTTTAAGTCAAGATTTTCGATTAGCATGGAGAACTCCACCTAACCTTAATAGGTTAATAAATAATTCTAAGGAAATAATAAATAAGGAGGATAAAAGCAGTGTTGTATACTCTATTAGATACCCACAAATAAATTGTAGTGCAATATATGTTGGAGAAACCAAGATAAATATTAAATATCGCCTTCAACAATATAAATATACTTATAATAGAGCAAGAGAAGATGATGCAGTTTATTCAGCTTTTTATGTTCACCAAAATAATACAGGCCATATATGTAGTCCAAAGGATTTTACAATATTAATGAATGAAACACATGATAAAAAACGCAAGATTAAAGAATCATATCTTATACAAAATTCATCTTGTGCTATGAATTCAAAATTAACCAGCTTTCCAATTAGTTGTTCCTGGTCAATACAATGATTCATCACCTAGGAGAAAATAGAATTTTTTACACTGCCTTGATAAGGACTCGTAAGAGTTGAAAGCGCTTGGAAATATTATTTGTTTTTATTTATTTATATTAAACTCTGTATTAACAATTGACACGAATTGTTATTTTATATTATTTTTAAACAAACAGCAAATAATTTTGGTTTTTAAATAATATTTATAAAAAGACATTAATTATACTATGACTTTCACACTAATAACTTTTAAGAATAACATTGACAATCAAAAAAAAATGAGATTTGCGATCTTAATAAAATGATGCCTTTACATAAAAAAATTGTTACTAAACAATTGGCACTAAACAAACAGTAAATGATATTTGTTTCTAAATAATATTTATAAAAACACATTAAATATAATCATACAATACTTGCTCGTAATATATAACAGGAATGGAGATCTGTACTAAAAATTTTCCCTCCAAAAATATAGCACATGATTGCAGAGTATGCTGGGATTTTTAACAGAAGTGTGAATAAATATACTTTTTTTTATAAACAAATTAAACCAAAAAAAAATGAAACAAAACGTGAAAATATACAACGATATATGAATCAGAATAACTGTTGTCAGAAAAAAATCTGGACAATAATGGAAAATGTTGAAGTATTACAAAAAAAAGATCATGTGGATAAAGAGAAACATGTTTTGTCACATATACTCGTGGGGATTTTTTTTTTTAATTTGACATCATAACATTACATGTTTATTGTGGGTATGAAAAGGCCTTCTATCTCTCCTATGTTGCAGCTCTAATACTAAAGTAAATCAGAATTTATTAGAAATACATTAGATGTACATAGCCAAATTGAAAAATTGAACCAAAATACAAGCAATGAAAGTGATCATATATTGATGTCAAAAATAAAATTGATAATTAGCATAAAATCAAACCAATATATATATATTTATATATCATCATCATCATCAACCATTATCAACCACTGCAGGATGGTCTCTCCAAGTTTAATCCATCTTCTCCGATCTTTAGCTTCTCTTTTCCACAACACCCCTGCACATTTTCTTATTTTATCCATCCATCTCACATGTGGTCTCTTTCTGGGTCTTTTACAATCTCTTGGAATCCAGTTTAAAATTTCAATTGTCCATCTATTATCATTTCTTCTAGCAATATGTCCAGCCCAACTCCATTTCAATCTTTTAATTTTTTCAATAAGGTCAGTAACACCTGTTTGTTGTCTTACCCATACATTGCGTTTTTGATCTCTTCTTGTTATTCCCAACATGCATCTCTCCATACTCCTTTGAGTGGTCTGAAGTCTCTGTATTGCTCTTCTATTAAGTGTCCAAGTCTCAGATCCATAAGTAAGAACTGGTAAAACACATTTGTTAAAAACCATTCTTTTCAAACACATAGGCATATTTTCTTTTAGTATCAAGTTATTTCTACCAAAAGCACTCCAACCAAGTTTAATTCTATGATTAATTTCCTCCATTATGTTTCCATCTGTATTAATAATCTGACCTAGGTATTTGTAACTGTTAACTTCTTCTAATTCTTCATAATCAATCTTTATTTTCATATTTTGAGCAAATCGATTAAACATTACTTTAGTCTTTTTAACATTTATCTTTAGTCCTACTTTTCTACTTTCATCTGCTAACTCCTGCAACATTTCCTGCAGCTCTGAAGCATTATTTGCAAAAACAACTACATCATCTGCAAAATCTAAATGACTTAAATACTCTCCATTTACTTTCATTCCTTTAGTTTCCCATTTTAATCCACAAAATACTTCTTGCAGCACTGCTGTAAAAAGTTTTGGAGATATGGAGTCACCTTGCCTTACACCTTTCTCAATGTTGATTTTTCTGGTATCATTATGTAATCTAATTGTTGCTGTTGCATTTTTATAAATATTCTTTAAAATATGACAATATCCTGGATCTATACCTTGATGATCCAATGCTTTAATCACTGAAGAAATGTGTATAGAATCGAATGCCTTTTCATAATCTACAAATCCAAAACATAATGACAATTCATATTCATTTGTCCTTTCTATGACTTCTCTCAATACCTGGATATGATCTATTGTAACTAAAACCACTTTTAAATCCAGTTTGTTCTCTTGGTTGGTGGAAATCCAAAGTTCTCTGTAGATGAGTTGTAATTATCTTGGTAAAAATTTTATATAAAACTGATAAAAGGCTGATAGGTCTGTAATTTCTAATATCTTCTTTATCACCTTTTTTAAATATTAATATTATTACTGCATTCTTCCAATCTTCCAGTACATCTTTATCATTTAGACATTTGGTATATAACTTTGCTAAAATTGTTTCTATTTCTTCACCTCCTTCTTTTAATATATCAATTATAATTCCATCATTTCCTGGAGCCTTTCCTTTCTTTATCCATTTAATTGCATGTCTCACTTCTTCATTTAAAATTCTGGGCAATTCGGAAGATGTAATAGATATAGGAGGTACTTGTTCTTTATTACTATATAATTCTTGATAAAAATCTTCTACCAATTTCATGATGTCATCGCTCTTTTTAGTAATAATTCCATCTTTTTTTCTTATTGCAGATATAAATTTCCTACCAATACCAAAATGTTGTTTAACATTCTTGAGACTTTTATTTTCTTCTATAGCTTTCCTTGCTATTTCACAGTTATACTTTCTATTATCATTTTCAACTTTTTTCCGTACCATTTTACAAAATTCGAGATATTCAATTCCTTTTAATACATCATTTTTGTATATCTTCATATTCCTTCTTTTCTTCATAAATTCTCTAGTCTCAGTAGAAATTTTATTAGTCAATTGCTGCTTTTTTCTACCAGCTATCTTTGTTGCAGTTTTTAAAAGTGTATCAGTTATTTTCATATTAATTTCATTCAAATCTGAATCATGTTCAAAATCTCCTAACACTTGAAACCTATTTGTAAGTTCTAATTTAAATTCATTAGAATGTTTCTGAAGATTAGGAATATCAACTGTAAATATTGTTTTTCTCAATAATTTTTGTCTCTCTAGTTTTACATTAACACGTAACTTACACCTTACTAATCGATGATCACTTCCTGTGTTAAATTTATTAAGAACATTGCAATCTTGAAATATGTATTTCCTGTTAGTCAAAATATAATCCAATTCTGCTGTACCTTCATTTGGATGCTTCCATGTCCATTTCCTTTTAACATTTTTCTCAAAAAATGAATTCATAATATAAAGTTTTTCTTTTTCTGCAAACTCCACAAGTCTATGTCCTCTCTCATTTCTATTACCATAACCAAAATTACCTACAGCAATTTCATTTCTCATTTGTCTACCAATTCTAGCATTAAAGTCTCCCATAACAATTTTAAAATGTTGTTTACTCTGATCAAAAACCTTTTGTACATCCATATAAAAATCTTCTACTACTTCATCACTATGAGAACTTGTTGGGGCATAAACCTGAATTATCTGCATTTGGTATCTGCTATTAAGTTGTATAACTAATCTTGCAACTCTGTCCGATACACCATCAATCTCCACAATATTGTTCTTCCACTTTTTATTTATAATGAATCCTACTCCACTTGTATTTCCAATATGTGTGCCTTTATAATAGAGTATATGTCCACTTTTTAAATCAATTGTTTCTTCACCTTTTCTTCTAACTTCACAAAGTCCAATAATGTCCCATTTAATATAAGACAATTCTTCTTCTAATTCTTGCAATCTTCCTTCACTTGAAAGTGATCTGCAGTTGTAAGTACCTAAATAAAAAGTCGTCATCAAATGGCAGCCTGGGTCCACAATCAGGGGATTCTTAGCACCCTCCGCCTTCGGCCACCAACCGCTGCCTTGGTTGGTGACTTTACAGCCTCCTGGGAATAAGGGCCATGCTTTATTTTTGTCTGTCATAATTGTATATATGTATTGGAAAAATATTTATCATTTACACAAACATTCATTCTGCCTTATCAGGCACTGAGAAGAAAGACCATGGTGTTTCTCGATCTTAAACTCAGAGGTAAAAAGCCAATAAACTCACCATGCTGGCTAATGCGTGTTGGTGAGCAGCCCATCCATGTTCGTATACTATATGAATAATCACATAGTAATAACAGCTGCAACGACAAGAACGTATGGAGTGGACATTAGGAATTTGCCCTGCTCGGTTTTGCCCTGCTCGGTTCCTTTAAAGCCTCCAAGAGGAATCAAAGGGTCTCCTTTCAGTTAATAGCAAACTCCTTTCTGCAGCCATATATATATATATATATATATATATATATATATATATATATATATATATATATATATATAATTTCACAAAATAAAAATAAATCATTTTGAAACTATAATTAATGAAAATCATAAACTAAATAAAAAATATCATAAAAAAACTCTTACATTACCAAAAAAATTTTTGTTTTTAAAAAAGAATGGAGACAACAGCTATGCAGGATTGAGTAGTTGGCATCAATATGGCCAATGAAATATGTAAAAATTTAGACTCAATTAAATCTTACGCCACTGTCGCAAAAGCCAGCTTACAAGCAACAAGCTTAAAAAATTTCCTGACTACAATAAATAACAAAATAGTTCTGAGATTTAGAAAAACAAATCCGAATGACATAAAACAGCTATATCTAAAAATACAAATAAACCAAGACCCCCCTCTTGCATCCTGGACTGATAGTATACTAGAAAACATTAATGAACACTTTAACAACACAATCCCCCAGGGGTCTATATATCGTTCAAAAATTTTTTTTCACCAAACTCAATAATCATATCTGTTACAGACACAAATATATCACTGTATCAGTTTCCATGCTCATTATATCAAGCAATAACTGAAAACAAACTGTAGGAAATGATCATAAGAATTGCAGACCATCCAAATCCCAGATACATCGCTATCAAATTTTTTGTTACTAGTCAAAAGAACCATTTTCAGAACAAAATCAAAACATTAGACAATTACATGATTGTTATAGTCAATCAAGATCGACAGAACCAAATTACTGGAATAATAAAAAATACATACCTTAGTTACACAATACAACATTTAAAAAAAATGATGGATCCATATGGTAAGGTTATAGCTTTTCAACAAATATACCTCAAACACTCACCAATATATAGCAATAGCTATGCTTTTAAGTTAAAATTACACAAAGATATTGACACAGAATTTATACTATCACAAATTGCAGATCAGGAGGCTATGCTGTGCATATATAAGAGGTATAAAACTACAATGTTATGCCTGTTGCAAACGTGATCACCTAGCCACACAGTGCATGGATAGCCAACTCATACAAGATCAGAATCAAATAAACAACACATCCAATTCCAACATGAAGAGAGCAACAATACACAAAATAACACTAGCAACTCAAACAATCAACATGAAAACAATTACAGTACAAATGAAGCTAATAAAAACAAACATGCAGAAGAAAACACAAATATACTTGAAACTGCAATAGATAGCTCGAATAAATTAAATTAAATCACTGATCAAATGGATCAAAATCAAGCACAAATCATACCTGAAGTATCACAAACACCAGTTATATCAATCGATAACACATCAGACTCAAACCCAGACATATCTAATGATATGTACAACTCCCCCAAAACATGCATGCCACATATAATTATAAACAAAACATCTACAGATATTCTGGAGTCACTAACTCCATACCTCCCTCCCATAGAAACAACACCAACAGAAGTCCAAAAATCTGGTCGACCAAGGAGAAATAAATCGAAAAGAGCCAAAACAGATGAAAACAATACTCTAACAGAAATGATTGAAGACTTGGCAGAGAACTTAATACCTATGGTGCTGGATAGTAATCAAACCATTAATAACTGCTCACAAAACACTAGAGAATATGCAAAAGCTTCACACAAACTTCAACACACTGAGAAACCAACTTGCAGCCAATCATGATAATGAAGCTAAAAATAATAGCATTTAATATCAGAGAACTCAACTCAGTCAACAAAATACATTAGCTACAACAATGGATAAAGATTACACAACCTCATATATAGGACTTCTAGAAACTAAAATTTATAGTGGCTCACAAATTAACCTTTCAGTACATCTTAGTAGAGAAGGCTACCGTGCATGATTTAGAGACACCGCATCTTTCTCAGGGGATACTGGACTGGTCATAATACCAAGTTGTCCATTTGACTCATTCAAAATCATATATATAAATGCAAATTTACTAATAGTAACTTTTAGTCATCAAATCATCACACTAAACATTATATTTGTGTATATCCCACTGACTCCTACAATTGTCTCAAATATTATATTAAACATTCCTTACTTGGCTCTAATTTACATCCAACTATACTAATTGGGGATTTCAACATGAAATATCAAGAATTCATTTTAAAGTGGCTGCATCAAATATCAATTCCACTTATGAGTGCAGAGGGTTTTCTGTCAAATGATGCAGTTACCTTTCACAATGGATGTCATACATCAAGGATTAATCTGTGCTTTTATTCACCTATGTTATACCATCAAATCAGCCTAAACATTAACTCATCTCCCTTCTCTGATCACTCTGCATAAACCATAATAATTAATCTGACAGAAATCCAAACAACTGCACTTACACATGGTAAAATAATCAGAATTCTACTTCCAACTTCTACCCCAGAATTTATTTTTTCAGAAACATATATAATGCTTCACAAAATCAAAAATATGCAACTTAACCCCATTCAAAAATACTTAGCATTCATAAACATTTTATCTTTTAATATAGATCATATTACGTGCAAATCCTCCCCCCCACCATCAAGACTGCTAGCTCTGGCTGATGGAATACATAAATGGATTACAATGATAAGCCCAACACATAACATGTATGCAGGCTTACACAAAAATACAATAACATCTGAAACCACCTGAAAAACTATGTAGCAATAAAAAAGAGTAAAGCCTGCCTCAGCCAACAACACACATGGACAAGAAAATACATTTTCTGGGCCTTGGGTTACGCATCCACTGTCAGGGTGCCAATGGCACTCACAGATCAGGGGCTCACATATGCAGGAAATAATATTTTAAATCTGATCTATAATCATTTTAACAAAAGCTGCAACCATACCACCTGGTCAAATATAACTCTAATGTCTTTGGAAAACCAAAAACAAACACCCCATATAACATCACAGAATTTGCTACTAAACTGGCAACAGTACATAATGCATATCACCAGGAGCACATGGAATCCCTAAATTTGTTCTTGCACATCTCAGTCAGTTCACTAGCCAATATTTATGTGACCTTGCAAATCATCTATCACAGAAGTTGCATGATATCCAAGGTTTATATCCAATAGCAATAGTCCCCTTCAACAAGAAAAAAGTCCACATATCAACACTATCCAACCTACAACCAATCTCAATGAGGCCACTTACCATTAAAATAATTGAAAAAGTACTCAATGACAGCCTAGAGACATATTCTACCACTAATTTCACACAGCCAGTTTGCAAGAAAGCAATCATTGACTGCACAGGATGCAATGATATTCAAAACAGTTATAAACTCAGGACAGGAAGAAGTATGCACCAATATGCAGTTCAACTTGATTTAGAAGCAGCTTTTGACTTGGTCAACATCAATATATTAATCAATATGCTAGCTGTCACGACGATTCCATGAACTCAACTGCACCTGCTCACAAACCTGCCACTTAGCAGAGAAATACATATCACACTCAATGGCAAAAATTCTCCATCATTCATTCCCACACAACCCATATTCCAAGACTCACCATTCAGCTCATTGGTATTTACTTTTTACACCAACCCACTCATACTCAAAATTCTGCAGAGTATCAAAGGTATCCAGATACCAGGCACATCAGAACATATAGCCTGCATTGCATATATGAATGACATCACAGTATTCCTATCATCAAGAAAACAGATACCAATACTACAGAAACTACTTCAAGACTTTCAAGCAACATACCATCTAAAATTTAATCAAAACAAGACTGCTGCCTGGTCGTTATACACCAATAAGCCACGCATGCAAATTTTCCAAGGCAAACCATCTGCTTTCCTCGAATTTCCTTTTTACATGGGAACAAACACAATGAAGCAAAAAATCCAGAACAAGTTAAAAGATGAAGCAGAACTAATCACTGCTTCACTATCAAAAGTATACCTCTCAATATATGCTAAAGTACAATTGTTCAATCAGCTGGTGATCACCAAGATTATCTACTATTCTACCATAATTCAATTTTCCAAAGCTTTTGCATCAAAAATCTCTTCATATTGCAATAAACTTCTATAAAATAGAAAGACAGTGTCAATATCTGCAAAACACCTTAGTTGATCAGCAATATACAATGGTTTGGGGCTACAGAACAGATATTTTTCGAATACAAAAGACTGCAAACCTTATAATAACCACCCTCAGACATTTCTCAGAACTCCAGTATCTAATTCAAAAATACCTATAGACAAACCTTTACCTTCACATTGCTATCTAGCATCAGTTATAAACCAGTTCAGAATCACACATACTCAAATATCACTGCAAAAAACATCAAATATTCATATTGGCAGATATATGCAATGGTATACCTGGGATATACATCACATATTTCAACACAGTTTCTCAAAATAAACAACCGACAGCTGCTTAAAAATTTTTAAAAATAATTCATGGAGCCCAAATTCTTTGATTTTCTTGGGAGACTAAATCTATATGTCTTGCCAACATCATATTTTTTAAGATACAAATGATTGTATACAAAAATAGACCCCTTCTGCATGCTATGTCACCAAGCTGAAGAAATGCAACAACATCTGTTTTACAACTTCCCAGCATTAAATAATATTCAGCATAAGATAACGAATATACACAGAAAACTAAACATTGCCCTGCAAGATATTATCAATGCATTCTGCAGAACATCCACACCAACAATCCGAGCAGTAACCTTAGTGCCTTGTGCATTTTAGTGCACGCAATGTATATTCGCTTTTGGCAATAATACAAGGTGGCATTCATCAACTTTTAACAACAAATTAGCACAATTAAAAAACAGAGACAATAAAATAGCACACCCAGACATTTTTGCAGCTACTTGGTCACTTGTAAAACAATGCTCAAATCTCTAATAGTTCTGCCTTTCTTCAATAATAGACTCAAAAAGAGAGCAAGAAAATGGACAGCAAAAATCCATGAATCAATAAATGATAACTTACGATAAACAATCCATCACTCACACTGTATATATCTGTAAATATTTGGAAAGAACTTAAACACAATATACATAATTTTCAGAAATATCAATGTAAATGTATGTATATAAAAAATTATTAATGTAACCTACTTTTCTAGATTGAATAAACCTTCCACCTTTTTGAATAATAATAATAATAATAATAATAATAATTATTATTATTATTATTATTATTATTATTATTATTATTATTATTATTATTATTATTATTATTATTATTATTATTATTATTATTATTATTTGTTGATTTTTGAGGTCAAATCAGGAAATTTGGTAAATAGAGAATATAATTGCACATAAAAGCTTTTACAGGGCAGAATAAATAAAACAGTAATGAATAACTTAATAGCTTGAAAGAATTATTTACCTTAAGTATTTTAAATGAGCAACAAAGTTATCTATTTCCAATAATCAACTTTATTCAGCTGCAAAATATTTTTAGCGATCACTGTTTGAGAAACCAAAAACTTGTGGTTATTATAAACATGCTACTATGTGCAATTTTTGGTATGAAAAATATACAAGACTGTATATGTCATCAAGTGTTTTATAAAAAATGTCATCTGAGTAAGAGAAATTACACCCAATTTATCAGGCTAAAATGCTGATGGCATTTTCATTATCAAAAACTTTAATAGGGTGTATTATCCAAAGAAACTTGCCTTAACATGTAAACCAAATATGAATAGCAGCTGATTGATGGATGATAAAAGAGGTTTCTGATACTGAACTAGCCCAAGAAGCTAACAAAAATTTATTTGATGGCACTAATAAGTTGGAAAATAAAAAATTCTAATTACTCTTTAGTAAATATTATCTACCAAAGAACCAGAGTACATTTTAAAAAAATCCAGTTCACTAAAACATAATAAGTGACTGTCACTTTAGGAAGTACAGTAATAATAATTATAATAAAAATTGAATAATATAAGACTAAATAGAAATAGAGCATGGCAACCAAGAATCTACATTACTAAGGACAACTGAGTTTGTTAGTCATCAGAAGAAACTCAAATTTTAAAAAAATTATTTGACTTATATGAAATACTGTGCAAGTTAAAACAAAAGATAGAAGAAAATGCCTATATGACCAAGATAGAAGAATAGTTAAAAAGGATTCATAATATCCACAATATAAAACTTGTGTTGCATCTAAAAAAGTGGCATTTATTTGGTTCTTTTATACATATAAATAAATACAAAACCTAACTAATGTTGTATAAAATAACTAATTGTTAAAGGAATATATAAATAAAATTTAAAATAAAATTGATCTTCTTAATGTAGTTTATATTTTAAAATAATTTATAAAGGAATTTTATAGTGCCCATTGTTATAAAAAAAGATTTTGTAATATGTAAAATATAGCATGTTTGTATTAAAATAGGAAAATGGTGTATATGTTTTATTTAAGGAATAAGATAGTAGTGCATTATAAACATGTTAATAAAATATTTATACAAGCAATTTACTTACATAGATTATGCTAAATATTTATAGTTAAATTTAATTTATTTGTAAATGAAATCAATTTACTTGCTTGTAGAGTTAGATATTTTAATCTGGCAGAATGCTAATTCTTTCAATGAAGAAAATCTTGTCCTACATTATTGTTAACTCTAGTTGTCATTATACCAGTTAATTTTTTTTTTTTTTTTTGGTAAAGGAAAAGGCAATATTATAGATACCTTTTGTATAGAATTTAAATATATCCATGATTTTAAAAAAAATATTAGCTGTCTAAGAAGCTATTTTATATAAGTAAAATCCTTATTTTCAAGCAATTATATATTAATTCTATTTACTTTGCATACTAGGATCATATTTATATTTTAAGAATTTATTGTAACAAATTCTATTTGCAGAAAAAAATATTTATAAACACCCATAATTTTTTTTATGAAATGAATATTTATTTTATTTCTCATATTAATATTTAGACATTTATTATATGAATAATTAGAACAATAATATATATATATCATAGATTTATATTTTATAATTATTTATTGTGATTAATAAAGTCATTTTAATAATAAAAATAGGGAAGAGCATGAATGTTTTCTTTAAATGTTTAAATAATAGAGATATGCATTACTAACTTTAAATAAATATAAACATTCTTATTTATTTTAAATGTTTATTATTATTTATCTTTTTTTTTTTTTAATAAAAGTATATGACATATTTTGTTTGAACATAATGTGCATTTAAAATTAGGAATTCTAAAACAACAACATAGTTATGTGTGCATATTTATAGATAAAACAATATACATCATGCAGCATAAAATATAAATGTAAATCATATATTCTAAAAATGTTATGCTAATAATCTGCATAAACCAAACTTATAAATATATGTCAGCACAATTGAAAATGGATACTTTTACTGCAACTTCTACTTCATCTTTTTTATGTACACTTACTTACAAAAAATGTATGAATGAATAGTTAATGACTATGAATGGCTAATAGTTAAAATTTATTTGAAGAAGTTACAAGTCATTCAATTGCCACTGCATTTTTCATTTGCATAAAAAAATCATTTGTCTTTTGATAACTGGTTAATGGCCGCTTGGTGGCATTGTTTCTGTGCAAAAATAATGAAAATGTAATGTTACCAGGCCAATAATTTTTTTCTTTAAAAAATTTACAAAATAACATTATTTTCTCAATTCCATTTTTTTATTACATTTTACATTTTTTTTTATAATTACTTGATTTAAAATAATATTTTATAAAGGTACTGCGATATTAGAACTATGACATTGACAATGACTCTTGGAATGACATGGAAGCAACTCTTAAATTGATGATCAATGTTGATAATGATTCTTCGAAGTGACTCTTAAATCGATGATTGACATTGACAATAACTCTTGGAATGACATGGAAATGACTCTTAAATCAACGATCAATGTTGATAATGACTCTTGGAAGGGACAGCCCAATTCTAAAAAATAGTAACACATAATACAATGGAATTCATTCATATTGACGACTTTGTGACATCACCAAAATGACGTCAACATGACTTTTTTTCAAAAAACCAAAAAAACCAATGTTGCAGCTCAATTCTAAAAAACTGTAACAGATAATACAATGGGATTCAAGAAACATTGCAAGATTTTTAACAAAAAATGTAGTATATATTCAGTAGATGATTATTGAGAAATCAAGGTAATATTGTGCAAAATTTTTAAAAAAAGGAGGAGCCCAACAACTTTGTGACATCACCAAAATGACATCAATATGACTTTTCCTCAAAAAAAAAAACAATGTCACAGCTCAATTCTAAAAAATAGTAACATAATATAATGGAATTCAAAGAAACATTGCAAGATTTTTATCAAAAAATGTAGTACATATTCAGTAGATGATTATTGAGAAATGAAGGTAATATTGTACAAAATGTTTTTTAAAAAAGGATGAGTAAATCTAAAAATTTCTAGGAAAAACAGCAAACGCAATGCCATAGATGGTTTAAGATATTTCAATATTATGGAAGATTTTTAACAATAAATAAAAAGTAGAATATATTCAGTACATGATTATTAAAAAATCAAGGTAATATTCTAGTGAAATGCAAACAAATATTGGTCCAAATTTAAACAAAAATAAATACAAAATTAAAAAAAAAAAATACAGCTTAAACTTAATTTTTTTTTAAATGACGCATTTACCAAAAAAAAAAAAGAAACAGCAACGGTGATGCCATTAAGAACGATTTGAATATTGCAAATATTTTTAACTGAAAATATAGAATATAATCAGTACATGGTTATTAAGAAATCAAGGTGATATTGTAGTGAAATGCAAACAAATATTGGACCAAATGTAAACAAAAATAAGTACGAAATTAAAAAAAAAAGAAATATGGCTTAAACTTAATTTTTTTTTAATGACACATTTACAAAAAAAAGAAACAGCAAAGATGATGCCATTAATCATAATTTGAATATTGCAAATATTTTTAACTGAAAATGTAAAATATATTCAGTACATGATTATTGAAAAATCAAGATAACATTGTAATGGAATTAAAGAAATATTGCAAGATTTTAAACAAAAAATGTAGTATATACTGTACAAAATATAAAAAAAGCAATACGAGTAAATCTAAAAATCACCAAAAAAAACAGTCATTATTGATAAAAAATTATAATTAAAAAATGTAAGAGAAACCATAAAATAACCTTAATTTGTAAGTAAATTTACCAAATTTGGACAAATAGTGCATTAAATGTACATGAAATGCCTAAATATTGTGGAAATTTCAAAGTCATACTGATATTTTTAAAAACAATACATTTTGATTTTCAAAAAACAAACATAATGCCATTGCCATTTTTAATTTGTAATTGAAAAACCTACCAAACACATCAAATGACCTTAATTTTTAACTACTTTTTATACAAATGGAATAACTACATTTTTGTGATACCTACCATGAAAAATTGAAGAGGGAAATCCGGTTATTTGAACGTCTTCTACATAGGCCCAAAATGTACACCTGCTAACATTTTTGGTGTGTAATTGAAAAGAATGCCAGGATTTTGATATTTTACATAATAATTTATTAAATTTTTTTATGAAAAATTAAAACAAGTGAAATACATAGTCTACTATAAAATTATTCTGGGGGAAATATTTACCTCATATCTTTTAATATTGCCAGGAAAATGTCCTCATTTTTGTGAATTCTACACCACATAAACTTCACTAGGTACAAGTCAAGGTGTTGTCTTGCCATGCCTCATTGATGCTTGTTCCTCCATTTGGCATTACCCATAGTCTTTCAATACTTTGGGTGTGCACTTCAGTATCCGGATTTACAAATTATAGGTGTGATTTACTTGGAAGTGATAATAACTGGCTTCACATAATTCTTCTGTTTTATAAGTCTTCCAACAATCAGAATATATTGTTGAGCCCTCTTCAGCATTGCTTCAAATGATTTCCATTAGAATGTTAGCTGTCCGATCTTCGATTTGGATAATGAAGCATTCATCTGTTTCCCAACATAATACACCAAACATCCATTATTCAGGGAGTATTCAGCCTGCATGACTTTTCCTTCTAGAAAATAAGCTTTCATCTATTTCCACTATTTTGTTTGGTCCTCCAATTTTGTGGTATATATGATTTAACATAGCCATAGTGCAAATCTCTCTCATATAATTGTTTCAATCATCAACTATTTTGCTTGCCAAACCTAGCTCATGTTTTCCCCATTTGATTGATGTTAATTTCCATGACCAGCTATAAATAAACTGTAATGCAGTTAGAATAGGAATTCAAGAGCCTTCCAGTCACATCTGCTTCCATATACTGAAACAGTAAGATTTGCTTTGTAGATCCTCATTTCATCTTTTCTCACCTCTTTCCCACCCTCATACCTTAGTTTAAACCCCAGTGTGTCGTAGTGTGTCTGCAATGTGATTATATGCTGAAAATCCCGCCCAATTTTAAACCATGAGTACAATGCTTGGGTTATATATATTTGTGTTTCTAATTCCCAGTATAAATACATAGTGTAAATTATGTGTATATACATGTAAAAGAGATTTGTTTAAAAAGTAGGTTATATAGGTCGTAATTGAGCACACACTGTGATATATTTATTTTCAAAACCTTAGATAAAATAATAATTTGTTGTTTAAAATTATTTCTGTTTAAATCTATTTATAAAAAGATATTACATTCGTAATATTTGTTTTAGTTTAAAATAAAATTATATTCGTCCCATAAATAGATTTAAACATCGAAAATTAAAAGTAAAATAATTTTGTTTTAGATTTTAAAATCACGCCACATATTTTCTGTTTAAAATAAATGAGGCTTGGTAAAAAACAATAGCTTTAATTAATATGTTCTATGAGCTTATCTAGAAATACATATGTCCATTTAAGGTAGTTTTTTTAATTAGCAAAAGTTTTTTTTATTAAATCAAAGTTTTAATCCGAATGTCTACCGGTTAATTAACAATAGAAATTTAACTAAAATCTTGTTGAATTCCTTTGGACGTTCGAATGGACTTGATTGCAGCTTGATAAGATAGCCAATTTTGGTATATTTTGTAATGCTCCAGGGTAGTTATTATTGTATAGTTCTGCTATATATAGAAAGGTTTTCTTTTGTTTGGTCATTCTGAGCTTTCTGAGACATTCTGTTTCAGTCTGACTATTCTTTCAGCATTTTGATTTTATTAATTGATTTTCTGATTTTTATTCTATTGCTGTTCTAACAGTTTGCTAGTAGCCTGTAAGTTTTAATATTTGAAGCCAAGTTTTCATCTTCAAATATAGTTTTCTAAAATATTACATCTAAAGGTTCTCTGAAAGAGTTTAAATTGCTGAGATTTTAAACTGCCATCTTAAAATGACCAAATAGAGCCAGCAAAATGGCTATTTTCCTTTCAGAAATGGCCAACCGCTGCACCATACCATCTGATGCCTCCACATAAGAAGCCCTAAAAACTGCCACCACTGCTAAAATGTGAACTGTACCCAGAATTTGCTGCAAAACCTTATGAGTGCTGCTACAATCAAGCTGAAAAAAGTCTCCACCTGAAATTACCTTCAAATGCCTTCTTCTGACAAGGTAACCCAAAATTAACCCAAGAGCTCTTGTGATCATATATTCATATTACTAAGCTATAGCTAATTCAATTATTTTCTATTTTGCTTTCCCTTATCATTCTGTTTTATTTCTTTAAATACTGTAATTTAATTAGTGTGTTCTATCTCTATACTTGGGTTAATATTTTGTATTTTAATCTGTTTTTCTTTTATTATGATGATGTGCCAGAATAGCCATTGACCGGGTGAATTACTCCCTTTTATTTAAATCATGATGCTGCCATTAAGACATTTTAAATTATAAATTGTGTCCCAGTTTATTATCTTGTTGAATCGCTCGTTCAAGGGCTATCTTACTCTTATTCAAATATATAATAATTTTACAGTTAAAATCCACATGTTTATTGGGTTTTAACATAATATGAGAATATGTGTGAGGTCAATGAGTAAATGTTTAATAAATGCATGATTGCATAATTAATTTATGCTTTCTTTTAAAACCCCACAATCATGCATTCTTCCACTTTCAAATGTTTATTGTTTTGCTTAATTTCCAAAGCGTATAAATTTAAGGTCAAGAATGGGTGTACTTTCTTAAAATAAATATTTGAGGAATTGATTAGGTGCTTTCTCAAACTACATGAAGCCTTTTAAAATATTTTATATATTTTATTCGAGTGTTGCTAGTAGGTGTATTGGGTGTCTTGAGATCACTTTGCTTCTCCTAAAGGCTTTAAATGGCTAAGACCATTTCCCCATCACTTTTGCAGTTCCTAGGCAGAGGGTGTCCTCAAATTGTTACACCTGGGAATTCTACACAGTTGTCACCCAGTTGCTAAGATTTGGACAAGTCCAGACTTCGGCTGCCTGTGACACCACTTCCTACGGATTTAGGGCAAGACACCTTCCATATTTTATTTCACTTATTTATTATATAATTATTTATTTTCAAAGTTCCAGTGGTTTAAACATATCACACCCTCCATCCTTTACAAAAATTCCTCACTAGCACCACCGACCTCCCAATAATTATTTTTATAAATGTAAATTACTTAATTACATCCCCGCCTTATAGCTTAACAAGCATTAGTCCATTCTATTCTTGAATTCAAGAAGTATTATATTAAACTTTAATGTTGCAAATGTTTTATTCAACTATTTCTGATTTACTGAAAGCACCTCGCATATCTTCACTAACTCTTTTAGGCACATTATTGTAATATTATATTAGCCCGAGGTACAGAGAATGCATTAACCACCCGTAAATTTAAATTGTCATTAATATTGTTTTAAATACAATCTTAGTAAATGTTGCTGTCTAACATATGCAGACAGTGGGTGTATTATATATATTTTGATATTTTAATAAATCTTTTAAATCTACTAACTTTTGATTCTTTATTTTCTTGATCCATAACACTGTCTTGGTCTAGACCTTTTATACATATCTTTTGTACCATCCATAGATATTTAGTTAGCAAACCCAAGCTTATATTGTTGTATAGAGTCTCTTTGTTTCTCCCTGACCACCAGGCACCTATAAAGGGGATATATTATTAGTAGCACCAGATGTGTTATCACGTAGGTGGCATAGTGGAATTTAGACTTTAGATTCAAACCTAGAATATCTAGAAGGCAACCCCTCTAAAGTGATCAGTTTCGTATTTGGGGTTTGAATTCTGCGGTGTTTTAGCGAGATAGACAAATCTGACCGTTACAATACCAATTTTTTATTGCATCCTCAGACATTGCAATGCCATTGTTTGTTCAATGTATGAATGTACAAGGCCATATTATGTCTATTTGTAAAGACTTTCACCGATGGCAGTATGTCTTGTTCTTGGAAATATTTGACTGCTTCAATCTCAGTAGCAAGTAATTTCTATAGATTCATCATTTTCAAAACCTCACAGAAATCTCAATAAAAAGCATAAAAACACAGAAATCTCAATCAAAAATCTCTCAGAAAGCACAGAACAATCTTTCAGAAATCTCAATAAAAAGCAAAAACACACAGACATATCAATCAAAAGTCTCTCAGAAAGCACAGAACAATCTCTCAGAAAGCACAGAGCAATCTGATGTGATGTTAATCCAAAAGATAGCACTGTTGAGTAAAGACACATGTTGACACCTCTTGGATTATACACAATAGTGAGTGCCATTAGTCGTTCCACCATCACATGTTGACATTTTCACACTTCTGTTATGGATTACTTTCACACTTTTGTTATGGATTATGTTCCAAGAGTTGTTGTGGATGTGACAAGTCTTCCATCATTGAAATTCACATTTTGATATGTTTTCTTTCAATTGTGCACATTGATCATTGTTACAACAGTCATTGTGGATGTAAGAGTCATTCCAAGAGTTGTTATAAATGTCAATCGTCAATTTAAGAGTCACTTCCAAGAGTCATTATTAATGTCGATCATCAATTTAAGAATATCTTCCAAAAGTTGTTATCAATGTCGATTTAAGGGTCACTTCCAAGAGTCATTATCTTCAATCATTGATTTACGAGTCACTTCCAAGAGTCATTATCAACATCGATCATTGATTTAAGAGTCACTTCCACATCATTCTAAGAGTCATTGTCAATGTTGCAGCTCTAATACCACAGTATCTTTATAAATTACATTTTTAAAATGATACAAAACATTACTTAAATTACATTTTTAATTATATTATACATTTCAGTAACAGCAGGCACAGAGCCCATTGGTTGCCAGATCTGAAGGATCTGAATACAAACAATACATCAAAAGATGCATTACTCTGATACAAACAGCTATAAGATATTAATATAAAAATAATCTATTAAATATTTTAGAAAGAAAAATATTTAAATGCCTACTGCATAACATTTCTAAAATCTTTCCTAAAAAAACTTCTAATTGATTTTCATCAGATTTTACTATAAACCACCAAATATGAATAATAGACTGTAGAACTTTATCATTATGTATACTACTTACTAATGGATTTTCCTAACAATCTGTACTATTTTCATTTATACTAGTTCCATATAAAAAATTCCAATACCAACATATGAACGTTGTTTTATATTATTATTATATAATTAAAAAAAATTTCCATAAAAAATGGTAGACTGTGTATTTTAAATGTTTACAATTTACTAAATCATGTAAGAGCAAATAATAAGTAGACTTTATTTAGTGAAACATTTATTCTGCATACACTATATTTTTTGTTGTTTTGTGTGAAAGTATTAACCTAGTATAAATAGAAAGCTGAAGTCAACAACTTTGTATCAAACGAAGTTTATATTCTAATAATAACTTATCTTTATTTTTACGTCATCCTATGTTTTCAATGATGAAGTGAGTTGTTATTTATGATGATATATAAAAGCCTTATATAGAAGTAATGCCTAAGAATATTTTTTAGAGTTAAAATATTCTTCTTGGATCATATATAGATAAAGAAGTATATAAATACTTCTCTGTAGTCACGCCACTTAAATAAATAATCGAATAATATTATTGTTGTTTTTAAGGAGATACATATTAGAATTTATATGATATTTATAAAAAAAATAATTTGAAGACTTGATCATAGAAAAATATAGTATAGTAATGAAAGATTTGAAATACCAGTCACTCTTAAACTTGGAGCCCTAATTGTAAATATAGGGGATTTGAACTCAGACCTTCAAGCCCTTTCATAATCCACCCTATCTCATACTACTGACACACATGACCACACACATGTAGTAATGAAAACTAAGACTGATTTAGTCAAGTCACTCACTAAACTTAAAAAAACATTCGATTTATTTAAAAATGATTGCAATACTAAGCAATTTTTATGCTTAACAAAATACTGCAATCTTAGTTATTATTTCATGAAAAATTAAAGATAATTGACGAAAATGTACAATATAGAAATTCTTACTATTTGTGTAAATATGTTAACTTATTTAAAATAAATCAATTACGTACAAATAGACTGGAGATATTAAATAAATAACAACTGATATTTCTTAAAGTAATAAATATTAATTTATTTATTTTGATCAATTTATAATTATTAATGTAAATAAAACTTGAATTTATTTATTTATTAAATTGGTCTTCAAACATTTTTAATAAGTTTTATATCACTTAACATTAATTTATTCTGTCTCATATTAAAGAGATAAATCGTTAACACACATACTTATTTTTTATTTTAAATCCAGAGATATCTGAATAAACATTTGATTATTTTAAAGAGAGATTAGAATACAATAGCCTTGGTGTTTTTGGATTTTACTATCACACATTGTACTTAAGCATTTAGGGAAGTCATTTATTTAACATCAGTATATATTTATTATAGTTTACTTGGTTAAATTCGAATTCAATCATTATTTATAGTTGTTTATTTATTTTGAATGTAGTTTGGAGTTACTAAAAGATGTTTTCTTTCTTTATATTGCATCTATGACTGTCTTTTTCATACTTATGTTCGCCATATTTTTTGCATCTCATGGATCTTGAATTGCTATACTATTTCAATATATATATATATATGTGTGTGTGTGTGTAATATGTTAGGATTAACTTCTGAGAACATTGTTAACTCATATAATTAATATGACGATTTAATTCACATAAAGAACAATACCATTTTTATATCTTCTTCTTTTTCCATATATAGAGAAATGTTTCAAACATCCAGATTAGAAGAAATGAATTTTATACCAATCAAGATATTTATTTATATGTATAAGTAGCAAATCTAAAATTGCTTTTACTTTAAACTTTGTTATCAATAAATCAAATGATATGGCCAATATGTACTATTTATTTATAATGTTAGATTAAGTCACAATATCATTGCTACTATAGTTTACTAAAATGCCTTATAGCTTCAGTATATAAAAACTCAATCAGCATAAGGCATAAAACCAACCTCATGCAAACCTCTTTTTCTTATTGTTACAATGTTTAAATTGAAAGCAATTTCAGAATTGTCAATTAAAAAAATACCAAACAATTTAAATACCTAAAAAAATTTCTGGAGTAGTATAAAAATGTATTTCTTTCAATTAGGTATCTGAAACATTTCTTCATTAAAAAAAGAGGAAGACAGTATTATATTTTATGCTGATTAACTTATCTTATGGTGAAACTAGTGGAGTTTTAATTATTTACACTAGCAGAAATATCAGAAGTTAATTATAACATCTTATAAATAAGTAATAGGCACAGTAAATGTAATGGAAATCAAATATATATATATAGAGAGAGAGAGGAGAAAGAGAAAGTGAGAAAGATAAAGAAAACAATAGACCTCATGCTACATTCCTAGCATATGTTCATGTAAGTTGAGTTCACCGTGCTATTCAGTAAAGCATAAATGCTTTATCAAATTACAAGTACTATATTTATTTATTTTTTCAAGTAACTGCTTTATATCTAATGTAAATAACTATTTAGTATTATTCAGTAAATGAATATGTTTTTCTGCAACTAGAGATAAAAAAAACATTCAACTCTCACCAAGAGCAATTAGTAAATAATATATTCTCCTTCATTATTTTTTTAGGAAGAGTTACTGTAAAAATTTTAAAAATACTTTTATAGTAATTTGTTGACCATTAAGGTTTTCGGATCTAAGGAGTCTTGACAAATGATATTATTAAGCAATAAACATTTGTCATTGTCAATGATTTTTTTTTTTTATTCAGAAATTTTGAAAATAAATATTTTAACAATTTATATTCCAAATTCTTGCCAATACATCTTTATTTTTTGTATGTATGTAGTTTCTCCAGAGGACATTAAGCCTACAATTACAAGGATTAATCCATCACTTTGGGAAAACGAATTATATGTTGATTCTTACCATATTATATGGGACAGAACTTTTGTTAATGATTCCGAAATAGATCTTGATTTGGTTAAATATTAGTAAGTATTATTATTATTATTATTATTATTATTATTATTATTATTATTATTATTATTATTGTTGTTGTTGTTGTTGTTGTTGTTGTTGTTGTCGTTGTTGTTGTTGTTATTGTTGTTATTATTATTATTCAATTTTTATCAGTAACTTATGTTTACATTTTATCTGAATTTGTTTTTATTAAAAAGCATTGTTAAATAAATAAAAGTGTAAGTTTTATTATGTTTTTAACTTTGCAGTATTTCATCATATGATCAAGGACACTCTTTGCTTGATTACCAAATTTTTTCGCTTTATAAAAAAGCTCGCAATTCTGGAGAACTGCATTTTATACCAAATATATCTATAAATAATTTTCCTGAATTGGAAATTGGTGTTCTTCGAATTTCTGGAAGCAATAGCAATAAAAAGTAAGGTTAAAACTTTTAAAATGATATTTATGAAGATTGCACATAATTTTAAATCATTTTATAATGTATTTTAATAGTTAATGTTTTAAAAATTGACAATTATATTATGCTATGAAGGTTGGAATAACCTTACATCAAGAAATACAATAAATGTATTCAAACACACAGATGCATATATATATATATTGTAACGGTCCAGTCGATGATGTGTCAAGAAGTCGCATCTGACTACAGTCGGACCTAGGGTCTTTAATAGACTAGCCTAAGACTTATCTATAAAATGTACATGCAATTTAAGTAAGTTCATCTAACATCTCACCATTCTCTTTGGATCCGTTGCCTCAGCTTTTGAACTCAGGAAGAATTCACGTTCGACTCTTTTAACAGGGTTGTAGTTACACATACTGAAAGTCAGATCAGCTTACCCAAGTTAGTATTCATAAATAACCCTTATCTAGGAACTTTCTAGAATAGTGATAATGTAATAATATATGTGTGTGCATATATATATAGGTATAGTATTGGCTTTATAGATGAATGCAAAGGCTTAGTCAGTAAATTAGAGCGACTTTATCTAATCAACAAAATTTACAACATTTATGCATAAAAAAAAATAAACTACTTAAACAGTAAATAAACTTGAATGAATTAAAGAGATATTAAAAAGATTTACAAATGGTTATGAGATTATACGTACATATTTACAATTTAAATGTCTATAATGAGCATCTCTAATTAAAATCATACTAATGGCTTTTTTATCCACATAACTACTTCACTAAAATTAATTAGTTATTTAACATCAACATTCACTTACCTAGAGTCCCCGCTGTCATTTATCACATAATAATAAAGAAACATTATTAAATATGATAACTTAGCAGATTTATCCAGGACGTTAATCATTTGTACAGAAATACTTAAGTAACTATTATTAGTAAAACAAATAATCAATAACACAACTTTGCTTTGTTAAGTATGTGTCATTAATATCAAAAAAAATAATAATAATAATAATAAATTCTTACCTCCAAATTTCAAGTATATGGTCGCAAACAACGGTCAAGTGCTTGGGATGGGGAATTGAATCTAAATTTTATTTTTAAAAAAAAATTGGTGTAAATTGACCCCCCCCCCCCATCCTCGCTCTCTTCGCGTTCTGTTAAATTGAATTCTCCCAAAACGTTGACTCTATATAATAAACATTTCCACAAGATAATAATGAATTAATAATAATAAATAAAATAAGAATGATACATTCATAAAACAATATTCATAATGCGTAACATAATAAATATATAAATATATATCTCAGGAATCATTTTAGGAATCGTTCATCAGATTCATTTCATTAAAGTTCTTCACATTTTATAGTTCATACAGTTTATGTACTCCTTTCCCCGTGTGAATAGTTAACCACTGTTTCTGCTGTGTAGGGTGCTGTGAACAATTCTGCCTTGATGGACTCTAATTTTCTCCCATTCTTCTTTTAACCATTCCATGCTGTATGAAGTAAGTATGTCAGAAGCTATAAATGTAGAGATACGGCTTTTCATGGTTATGGGATTAATGCCCCCCCCCCCCAACAATCGATTGTTCTAGCAAAAATACATTGTGTTGGCTTCCTATATATTAAAATTTAAGTTCAAATACACCTTAAAATCAAAAGAAATATTTTTTTTAAACGCGATAAAATCTGCTTGTTCTAGCGGTATCATATTAGCTGTATATATGCATATTCCACAGGTTTCTTTAGAAGTTTGAAATGAATTCTTCTACGTTCACTGACTGCTTAATTTTATCTGCATAATTGGTTTATCTACAAAGTTTCTAGTTGGTTTTTGGAAATCCTGTGACAAATTTGTTTTACAAAGTTAAATAAAAAAAAAGATTTCAAACGACAGTTTTCATGTTGAACCAAAATGCTTCTTAATAATTTCTTTTTTTAAGTTGACTTCTCCATAGCAAACTTCTTCTCTGCGTCTATCGCTGTGTTTATTTGTATATCGCGATTATCAATTCCTGAGGTTAAATTATGCTTTATTAATTCATTCTTATTTGAATAGTTTTGTGTTACTTTTGACCTCTGCTCGTTACCACAATTAGTTTGTCGTCATTTAAGTCACTGTTTAGTGTTTGTCAATGACGTAAAAACATAACACAAAATAATTGACATGACACATATATGTTTGTACAATTTTTTTTTTTAGTATTTATTTTAAATAATTTAACAGTTAATAATCAATTTACTTCACGTATATATAAGTGTATAAAATATAGTAATATATGGTTTCAAATTCAATCATGGAGTAACTATTTAAATTATGTTTTTATAGCTATTCACATTTATTTCTTCAAACTTTGTACACAATATGTTAGCAACATTTTTTTAATCCTATCATATATAAATTCTGATCAAAGTTTAGTTCAACATTTCCGACGGCTAAGGTCAATGTGAGTGAGATTTTAAGCTACCCTCACAATATATATATATATTAAATACTGCCTTATGCTATGCTACTAATAATAAATAAAATACAAGTTCATATAACATTATAATACTAGCCAAAAAATACTAATCTTTACTAAAATTCTTTCACAATTATGGTTTCATCTTATTAACTAATAGACCTTTTATAAGCATATCACATGTATGTACCTAACAAAATAGCTTTCCTGTCATTCACTTCAAAACTGAACTTCCTTTAACATCACAGGATGTCTTCATGAGTTTTATTACTTCAGATTCAAAATATTTTTTCATAGAAGTTTATTTTAGTGATCTTTTCAATTCACTTTTTTTAACAATGCAGAAATTATCTTTTAATAAAAAAGTGAAGTGAAAAGAAAAGTAAAAGGAACTTTGATGATAAACTATTTTGAATCCAAAAGCATCATGGTGGGAAGACTATTTTGTTTGATATATTGCATGTTTAGTTGAATTTCACTTGAAAAGATCTATTAGTTTAATAAAGGAAACCATGTTTGAGGAAAATGTTAATGAAGTTTAGTTTTGTTTCTGGCTAGTTGTAATGTTGTATGAATTTATATATATATATATGCAAAGAAGTAAAGTCATATATCACACGATCTAATTTAACAAGCTTGTATTACAAATGTTATCCAGTAAGCTTACCAATAGTGCTTAACAAGCTTTTTAGAATACCCCAGCTCCAGACCAGTTTGGCTTCCTCAATGAGATGCTAGGATATTTATGCTGTACATTTAAAATATCAGATCAAGTCCAGCACTTTATCAAATGGTTAACTATTAGATAGTAAATCTGAAATTTTCAGACATCCATATGTCTTCAAATCCAGCTATCTAATATGGGATTGAACTAAATTCAGATACACCATATATTAATAGCTTTAGCAATATAAAATTGCCAAAGCCTTAATAGCAAAAATTATAATTGCAAAGAAATCAAGTCATGTATCACATGACCTAATTTAACAAGCTTGCATTACAAATGCTATCTAATTACCTTGCCAATAGCTCTTAACAAGCTTTTCAAATATCCCCATATGGCTATATTAAGTTAAATTGCCAGATTTGAAGATAATGTCTGAAAATTTCAGATCTTCTACTTAATAATTAACCATTAAATAAAGTGCTGGGCTTGACTTGGTATTTTAAATCTAATGAGTGAATATTCTAGCACCTCACTGAGAAAACCAGAAGCAGAAACTGGTCTAGAGCTGGAGATATTCTGAAAAGCTTGTTAAGAGCTATTAGTAAGCTCATTATATATATATATATATATATATATATATATATATATATATATATATATATGTGTGTGTGTGTGTGTGTGTGAACTGACAATTGAAATCAATGTAACACTTACAATATGATTTAAAAATCATGTAACAAAGCATTTTTAGTATTTTGCCCATTCCACTTCTGTATATTTAAATGAGAATGTTAAAGTCCTATGTGTGAGATGTTAGAGTGACTTAAAGTCAACATAGGAATGATGATAATATTGGCATCAACAAGAGGTATGAGTATTCCATCCTTGGGTTTTCAATAAAGCTTTTGTAGGAATTAGGACCAGGAACCAAAAGCTCTTCTACTGTAAAGTATAAACTGTAAAATTTTAAAAAGTAATTAAGAACTTTCATCAATATTTGACAGGCTTTTAATAATCAACTAAACATAATTTTTAAAATGAAATCTTATCTGACTTATTAAGATTTCAAAATCAGTTATTAATGTGTAATTTTATATATTTGCATTTGCTAATTTAATTGAATCATTTCCATTTTTTATTAATATTTATTGACTAAATTATTTAAATGTATTAAATTTAATTTGGGTGGAGGTAGCTGCATAGATTCATTAATGTTTAGTTGTGTTTTTTTTTTTATTTTCATATGATTAAAATATATAGATATCGGTAAATATGACACCTCATGCTGAGTGTCCAAACATATTTATTCATATATCTTTTAAGTCATTGGTGTCAATGTGGCATTTTATGGTGAGAGCCATTGGATTTATTCTAATTTTTTTTCTGCAATTCCATCAATGACTTTATATTTTAATTGTTTATGTCTATTTTGAATGGGTTTAATCACAGGCTATTTGTTTTGTGGTTAGGTTGATGCTGGCATAGGGATATATGGGTGTTTATATCAATGTAATGTGAAGTGTGTTTAGCATATAGGGCACAGCCCAATTAAATGCATGACCCAAAGATTTAGTCATTGCATTGCAATGGATGCAGATATATTTCCTGCACTATTGACCCGCTTTTTAGCTCTATAGATAGGGACTATAAGTCAACATATAGACCACTCTCCCCCATACATAGCATGTATCTTTAATTATTGTATATATATAATTCCTTCACCAGACAGATGCACATTTCTGTACTGCATGAGGATCATGTCCTTTAAATATCATGCTGTCAAATGCACATTCCTGTCAGTGTGGTTTTACGCTAGCATCTTCATATTGCATTGGTTGTGACTATATATCTGGAAACAGGTATTGGTTTGGCTACAAACAGTTATTCTGAGATTGAATGATTGTTTTGAAAAGTTAAAGTAATCTATGTAGCAATCTGTACTCAACATTATAAAACAAACTTTTCATTCCAATATCAGCCTTTCAAGCACGCGCCTTTTGAGAGTGTTAAATAAATGAATACTCTCCTCAAACTTTTATAAAATGTCCATCTATGTGGACTTTGTTAAATAACAAGTTAAATTAAAAAAATAATAATAACAAATTTAAAATGAATAGTAAAGATAAATTTTATTCCTCAATTTTAAATATTTATATATGTGCATTAATAAATGTTTTTTTATGGGTTATTACTGGCAGTGGCTTATTTTCTTATACTAGAGATATATTTTAAGAAGTTTTATATTAAATCTTTTTCTTTATTAAAATATATAATAAGTATATATTATAAATCTCTGCATCTTCCTGAGCTAGAGAAAACATATACATAAAAGTTGGATCTTTAACAGTATGTATCTGCCTACTATATAAATTTTCCAGGTTCAAATGGCCTGGTGGTGCCCTGTATGGCAAATACGAAGGACTACCACAATCCCAACCATTATAATATATATTGAACTAGGTGGGGTGTTAATTAGATTAAAATATTAATTACATCTTACATGCACTTTAACTCTTTAAATAAAATACTTGTGAAGGCAAAATTATAAGACTTTTATATACAAAAAATATGATACAATTATTTATTCTTAATATATTTGATTTTCCCCAATGCAATTTAAATATTGCTCCATCATGGTCCCTTAGACAGAGAAAAATAATACCCAGAGGGCACCTGTGTCCAAATCAGAACAATAATTAAATATATATAACTGATTACATTTCAAGGGCACAGATTTTCTCAGCTGCCTAATGCAACACCTATCATTCAAAGCACTTTTTTGTTTCGAAGTAAACCCTGGGCACCAGTTAGCTACAAGATATCCCAACTAGCTCAAATCAAAAGGATAATATAATATGTGGCTACTTTATTTAGTGGTAAAAGAATTGACCAACAAATATTAAGCTTAAAGATAATTTATTTAACTAAATATTATTATTGTAAAGTTAAAATTACTTTTATAAAATATTAATTAATCTAACATAAATAATGGTATTTTTATATAATGACCACGCACACACACTCTGAATTCATATACTAAAATATAATATAACAAAGCATTAAATAATACACAGCATTTAATAAACACACACATCAATAGTTCTTTATGCATGCTCTAAAGTTTACTTATTAATTGATTCTGGGAGGCTTCAAGGATTGCAATGGCTACATTAAAAAATGGAAATAATAAAAGTTACTCATTACCAACAGCATTTGAACATTGACTTCTTTCTGGTTGTTGCTTCATCTGAAAATCATTCCAACTGATTGGATTCGAGATTTTTGTGAAGGTTTTCTGTTGATAGCTGTTTCTTGCTACTTCTTATTCAAGACAGTTAGACATCAGGTGGCTTCAGATTATTAGGTGTGCATTACTTCCATTTCAGACAGGATACTAGTATTTAAGACAGGCTTGGAGCTCACTGTATGTTCCTAAAAGCTGCTCAACACTGCATGGTCTTTATTAACAAATACATGAGAAGACTGACTGATAACTAATTGACTAAACTGAACTGAAGAATTGATTTAATCTGATTGTGGTCTCAACTGATAGATTGAACTCAACTAAACGGATAGACTGAAAAACTGGACTACTCATGTGATGACTTGTTGTCACTTTGGTAATTGGATTTTATGTCCACCAGCTATATCTATTGTTGAAATCTTTCCACTGTTTTTGAATACATTGTTTTGATAAGATTTTAATTCTGTTGTCTGAGATCTTTTAAGTAGTAGCCATTGCAAATTTTATTGTTTGTGAATTTTTTACTTATTAGCCATTGCAAATTCTGTTTTATATCATTTTTGAGCATATACAATATTTTTAACTTTCATATATCATTTTATCAACAGGTACACATTTTACTATACTTCTTTATTTTTACACTCATTCACTATTGATGCATGTATATGTTTAAAATCAATTCATTATTTAGTTTTTAAAATTACTTTCTTTTTTTTCTTTCTTTAATAATTTAAATGGAAAGAGATATTTTTAATTATTTGAAAATCAATTACTTTTAGCTTGTGTAAATTATATTTTTTCTACCTGCTTCTAATTAATAAATCACATTTTTATGAATAACTTTTTTAAACTCTTTTAGATTTTCTTTTTTTAATGAGATGCTTTAATTCACTAAATCACATTTGTATGAATAACTTTTTTAAACTCTTTTAGATTTTCTTTTTTTAATGAGATGCTTTAATTCAATATTTTATGAACAATAAATTGATTTTATTATTTATTATCAATTTTAAACTTTATGTTGTTTATTTCAATAATTTTTAGAAAAAAATATATATGTACAGCTAAGATATCAGTACAATATATTAGTGAATAAAACAATACATATTGATAACTATGTGGCTAAAGAATGCAGGGGGTTGATAGATAAAGTACAGGCATACTAAAATATAATTCAATTGATAACCAAAGCTAGTATATAATGAAAGGCAACTGTTCAGGTGGGTTATACAGTAAAGGAGACTAGACAAATGATGAACCAGAAAAAGGTTTTATTTTCCCTTTTATGAATTATTAGATTAAGCAAACATATTTATCTCATAGTAAGTTTCACTTCAGTCAAAAAAGAGAAAAGTGAAAGAAAGAAAATTGGCAATGGAGGGTGATGGTGAACAAAAATAATGGGATAGAAGTGGATACTACCATCCTGTTAACACATAGTATACTTGGGGTGCTACAGGGTTTGACACTCCTGAGCCATACTTCTTAATAAAAATGAAAATAATGATGGAAAGCATTAAAAGAAAAAGAGTAAATGAAAAAAATGGGGTAAGAATCAGGTAGGATAGAGTTTGTGAAGAAAATTAGGGTAGAAAAAGCAGAGAGCATCAAAAGAAAAAGGGTAGAGGAAGCATATATCATGGAAAAAAGGGATAGATACAATTGAAAAAATGACTTAGGTTATCACAACAAATACTAAACATCATGGAGAAAAGAGTCCAAGAGATAAAAACTGGTAAAAGTACAAGAGGTGTGCAAAGAGGACAACTACACATTGAAAGAAGGATTGCATGAAAAAAAAGAAGTTATGCCGCAACAGAGAAGAGGTTCAAGAGTTGATTAAAAAACAATCACACATAAAAGGAAGTAGAGGAAATGATCAGGTTACTCATCCAAGATACAACATGGGTTGTATGGGTCAGAAAGAAATAACTACAATTTGAAGCAGAAAAAGATCCAGCCTTTTTGAGGAAATCTTGTACCTTTAGTAACAGGTGGAGGATAGATTATGAGGAGTGAAGCCAATTGGGATTCAACATACTAGCTTTCAGTCTCTTATCAAAGAACCTCACAAACCCCACATTATGATAACTAGTGCAGATAACTTGAGAAATACCGAAAAAGAGAAAGAATTCCTTAGTAATTAGGTTTATCTAAGCAAAGTGATATAGTGAGGACATTGGTGAAAGCACAATGACTCAACTATAGAGCCTCTAGGAACTATTTTTGTCCATGAACTACAAAAAAAGAGCAGATATAAATTGCCAAAAATCATTTACATGGTTTGCCTTGGGACTGGCAAAGGTGCTTAGCCTAGAAACAAAAACATTTGGAGATTACTATATGGCTCTGGATTGAGGTTTTTGGAGTGAAAAGAGGTAGGATAGTATAATGAATCTCATCTCACATGAGAAATATTTAAATACAATGGGTGAGACACCCAATTTTTCATGTGACAAATCTTTTACATAACTATCAGCATTCCCATTATTAGACAAACAAATCATTAGAACAATTCAATATAACATGCCCCCCAAGATCCAGAAACTAATGTTAGGCTGCAGAGATAACAGTATTGAAGAAATGGTTGAATTAATAACAGCAGCAGTTTTTGGAAACTTAACCAAAGAACCTCCCAAGATGATAAGGAAATCAGAAGCACCATAGATACAAACAGTGGTCATCCAGGAATAATATTCTGCCTAATATAAAAATATACCAGAAGGCACTAAAGATAAGTTATGACTCTGCAAAGATAAAAAACTGCTGAGTACATTGCTGGCCTGTTTCTCTCAACAGAATCCTCAGAAAAAAACAAGGAGCAACAAGTATGAATATAATGACCCAACATTTGCTATCCTGTCCTACAATTAGAGTTGCAGTAGTGTGGGCTTTATTAGATACCAGAAATCAAGTATTTATTGTATCAAAATAATTATATATCTTTGCTGAAGGAGGAGTAAGGGTACTTCCTGCTATGCCAGTGCATGCTACACAAATTACAAAAAATGTGAAAATGGCCAAAATGTTGAGACCTGCCAAATTTGGCTTGATATTATGATAGGATTCAAAACCATAAGTCCCATGTTCTTAATTATAGCTGACATTATCCAAAATGTAGTGTTAGGATCAGTTTTCCTGTGTCAACACAAAGGCATGGATTATGAGAAAATTCTTCAAATTCCCTGCTAAAATAATTAGGCTCCAGGACAAGGAGAAGAATCCTCTTACAAGGATTAATTCCATTCTAATAAACCAACAGTCCATAAAACAAAAGGCAAGAACTCTTACTAGAAACAAAGAAAAATAAAAAGCTGGACAAGATGTTAGGGTAATATGTGAAGGCATTCTCCAATGTTCTTGGAATAATTAACAACTATGTACACTAGATTCAAGTCAAAAAATAAACTTAATTTCACATGAGAACATTACCCTATCATTTACCAATATAAAAATGAAGTTGAAAACAGTTAAAAAACATGATGGCATATGGATTACAGACAAAAGCTCATTGCCTTATGATAACCCCATAGTACCACTCAAAATGAAAAATGAATTGATGAGAATATGCCTGAATGCTAGGAAATTAAACAGCATCACCATCCCTGAAAGAGACATACCTCCTCCTTTCAAGACGTCTTTACATCCTTAGCTAATAAAAATATCCATACAACCTTAGACCTAACATCAAGCTATTGGTAAACTATATTGGATTGTAGGAATAGAAAATATACTGTGTTCAGACATGAAGGGTACAATTATATATTCAATCATATGCCATTTGGCCTAATTAATATTGAAGCAGGTCTTATTCTGTGTTTGGACTGAGTATTATCAGATAAAATAAAACATATGATGTGCATTATGGATGATGTGATATTTCTATTCACTATCCCAGAAGTATATTTGGCTCACCTAAAAAGATTCCTTCAGGAATGTGTAAACAAAAACATCACTGTAAATTTTAGTAAAACTTGTTTTGCGGTCAGGGAAATTACTTTCCTGGGCCACCTGGTAGATAAATATTTCCACATCCAGAAAAGATAGGAGCCATAGAAAACTTCCCAGAGATAATCAATCAAAAGCAGGTGTGGGTTTTTATGGGCCTGTGTAATTTTTATCATAAATTTTACCAAAATTTTGCATAGGATACCACCTCTTTATTAGAACTACTAAAGAAAGATAAGAATTGTAAGTGGTCTATGGAACAGGACAGGGATTTTCAAAGAATCAAACAACTTCTAACAGGTTGTCATGCTACATCACACAGATTTTACACACTTTTTATATTCAAACTGAAAGCAGCAAAAAATGTGCGCATGGTATTATTCTAAATTGATAAAGATAACAAGTACAGGGCCATGGTTGTTTTGTTGTAGAATTTTTCAAAGGCAAACATAAACTACACTGTAACTGAGTAGGGAACCTTAGCCATAGTAAAGGCCTGTGAGAGATTCAAGCAGTTCCTTATGGAGTTGGAAGTTAATCATCATAACTGATAACTGGTGTTTATAGTTTCTGAATAAAGAATAGCTTAGGAATGATCACCTCATTAATGAAGTTTTTTTCAGAAATTCAACTATAAGATAGTATACTGTCCCAAGTTGGAGAATATCATTGCAGACATATTAAGCCATTAACCAAAGGACATCTATCCACAGAACTTGGTTTGCAGAGGGTATGAAAATGGCAGTGATCTTGATAAGTACTAATGAATCTATGGAATATAATGTGAATAACTTAACCCACTTAAAGAAGAGTTACCAGAAGTATGGACAAATAATAAAAAGATTAGAGAATAATCAGTTACAGGAACTATTGTACCATTATAAAATAGACAATGGCTGCTTGGCTATTTAAAATGAAATACAATGTCAACCCCTGAAAATTTCAAGTGCCATGTGCATTCAGAGAATGATTGATTTAGTATATCCATAACCTATGCGAACATTATGGCCCTAGGAAAATGGAAAATGCAATCCAAGATAAATTTCTTTGGGAAGAGATGTATTCAATCATTCTTGCCAGGTAAGAAAATTACAAATGTGTGCCTGAAATAAATTCTCTAATCAATCTTGCACTGGGATTTTCATACCCATCCTATCAAAGAGACTGAGTAAACCATGGGCAGTAGATACAAGGGATGGGCAGACCTCTCTACTGTGTAATAACTGAAACAGGGACTTATTATATACCTGTGTTTATATATGTAATATATAGGGTATATGAGCACAGACTTTCACACCACCCACCACTCTCTACTCTATCTCATAACACTGATACACTTGAACACATATATGTCAAAAAAGATAACAGTTATTACATAGTAGAGATGTCTGACCATCCCTTGTATATGTATTAAATGGATTATGTCCTGTATATGAGGGGTCAGATTGACCTTAGGTCAACATGGGTGTGACAAGAATCTCGAGTCTCATGTTGGCCTTTGAGTGTTCAATCGTCAGATTTTCAATTGGATGGACAGTTGAAGAGTTGGAGTGAGTAGATTGAAGCCTGTCCCTTAAAGTATGAATATTGGTTATCTTAATATATATCTGAGTACTTATATCATATATGTGTAGAGATGGTAATCTGGACCAACTAATGATTGCTGGTTTATTATGTAATACATATATTGGTGATTATTTATCTTTTCGATATATATGTGTTCAAGTGTATCAGTGTTATGAGATAGAGTAGAGAGTAGTGGGTCATGTGAAAGTCTGTGCTCATATATCCTATATATTACATATATAGACAAAGGTATATAATAAGCATGTGTTTCAGTTATTACATAGTAGAGTTGTCTGCCTATGCCTTGTATATGTATTAAATGGATTATGTCCTGTATATGAGGGGTCATATTGACCTTAGGTCAATATGGGTGTGACAAGAATCTTGGCCTCAGGGAGGCTTTTAAGAATTCCATCATCAGATTTTCAATTAGATGGACGGTTGAAGAGTTGGAATGATGAGTAGATTGAAGCCTGTCCATTAAAGTATGAAGATTGGCTATCTTAATATATATCTGAGCACTTATAGCATATATGTGTAGAGATGGTAATCTGGACCAACTGATGATTGCTGGTTTAGCATGAAATACGTATAATGGTGATTATTTATCTTTTTGACATATATGTGTTCAAGTGTATCAGTGTTATGAGATAGAGTAGAGAGTGGTGGGTGGTGTGAAAGTCTGTGCTCATATACCCTATATATTATATAGGAAGTGTTTTTAAAAGATCAGGTATTATTATTAAATATTTATGCAAATAAATATTACATTTTAACATGGAATGCATGTTGTGACAGAATGCAATAACTATTCCAAAAGTGAAGAGAGAAGATGATTTTGCAAATGATATGCATTTTTTATTTTTTTAATTATTATTATTACTAAAGTTAAAACAAGTTAGATGTCAGCTGATTTATGCTTAGAAAAATTGTTGGATCATGTGTCAGTGCAATTTCGATTTTTATATATGTGTACAAAATAGTGTGAGATCCTTGTTTACATGTTGGTTAAAGAATCACCACCTAGCCAGTGAAGTTGCAGCTTAGCTCGCTCACTAAAATATTTAGTAAAATTTTATGAAGTATTTAGAAGTAGTGGATGAATTTTCCACTTTGTTATTTCTACACTGTAAGATGATCTCTTTATTGATAGCCAGAATGTATTGTGCATACCCATTTATATTTGTATGACTAATGACGAATCCTAGCATACTTTATTCTTAATGAAAATGTGTTTTTCTCTTATTCTGGACGTTTACCAACCTTCATGTTAAAGCTGACTTTGTTTTGTTATGGGTGTACATTATTTAAGGTACAGTAAAGTATAAGTTATGAATGTTATTGACAGGGTCATAAAATTAATTTGATGTTTGTTGGTGAGTGTGGATTAAATGTGCGATTTATTATACTGAGACATTGCATTATTTAAATGCTTTATTTCACTAATAAAAGCCAAGAATAATGATAAAGTTAAATATTGATATTTGAGAATTAAAACACGAGAAGTAACAATAATAAGCAATGTGTATCCAAGGTTCTATTTACAACCATCTGAGAACTTCACTGGTAGGATAAGCCAACTGAAGTATTATTGTAGGGACATTAGTATATAATTTATATGCATGTAAGAGAAAGAATGATCGATCTGAGTACCAATTCTTAAACACTTGCATAGTAATTTAATATATGCGAGGGTAAGTAATGCATAAAATATCTTCAATTTAAAAGCATATAGTTAAGACATATTAAGTTGAACTTATTAATATAAATTACTAGCTCCTTATTGTATAAAGTTATCTTCATAAATAATATTATTAGTCGTAGAATAAATCATTTATTTGAAACCATAAAAATATATGGAGAAATTTAATATTTATTATATCTAAATATTAAGAATTTTTAAAGCAAATAGTATAATCATTTTTCTATTCCATAGCAAATGTAAACCACAGTTCATGAAAGATTAAATAATATTTGTTACCTTATAATGTAGCAAGATCAGCTGTTTATTTATATAATTTTTTTATACACGGTTGAAGAACAGGGGAAAGCTATGAGGAACTTTGTAAATAATGTAGATATTTTTTAAGTTTATCTTTGTTAATAAAATGTTATTTTAAAATAAACTTTTGTCTATGTCTCACTGTTTTCTGGTGCAATAAATTTTAGAAATCCCAATCATGCATCGATACAGTATCACTTAAATTTGAAGTATGATTTACTTTGTTACATTATACCAGGTAAAATTTATTTAAAAGTCTATTTTATAAAATTATTTGAACACTGCAGAATTCAAATTACAATTGCTGAATGTTAATAAAATAATTCAGCACATTTGGATTAAAGATTTGTGTAGGATTATTGTGTGATACAGAGTGTGATAGATGGACATAAAATCTTTATCCACTGCTGTATTCAAATACCTTCCCAGATTATCAATGTGTTGGTAATATGTTATTTTCAAAATTTATATTTAGAACTTAATCTTAATTACTGGAAATTTAGAGTAAGTGGGCGTTGTCTATGTTAGATTCAGACAAGGTCAACTATGGATGTAATCACTGGGATAGTATTTATTTATCACCAATAATTCATAATAGAGAGTATAGATTTTCGCGCCTTACTATTCTGAAGCCCTGAGGAAAGATTATCATAGGGGAGAAGAGAGCTAGCAAGATGGAAAGTTAATCTAAAACTGAGAGAAAGAAATTTTAGAATGAAGTGAAATATTAGTAAAGATGATTTATGAATGTGAGTGTGATGGAGGAATGGATTGGGAGGGTGATGATGGGCATACAAATATTTTAATTTTTTAAAATTTTAATTGTGACTTTGATGGTAAATGGATGGAAGTGTGCTGAGAGATGTAAAGTACAGTGGGGAGTTGAGCTTAAATTTTCCTCCTCTCCGATAAATATAAGAATTTAAGAGATTATTAGTATTATTTGTAATAACACTCTCAGTGTGTTATTCGTTTAGTAACTATTTATTAACCCATTAAATTATTAATAAATAATGATTGGTATAAGAAAATTTCATTACAGTTACAATTTGGCACCCTGGCATTGTTATTAATATGCTGTCTTATTGCTGTCGATCCTGAGGCTGTCTCCT
Organism: Epiperipatus broadwayi; assembly: GCA_028023455.1. Taxonomy (NCBI): domain Eukaryota; kingdom Metazoa; phylum Onychophora; class Udeonychophora; order Euonychophora; family Peripatidae; genus Epiperipatus; species Epiperipatus broadwayi. Next base: position 570,283 of record JAQFVV010000293.1, on the reverse strand, counting down.
CCTAAGATATGTGTGTGTGCATTCATTCTATTGGTCATTTTGATCGTTTGTTAAGTTACAAATGACACGCCAATGTGGTCGCCCGAAGAATGGTAGGTGTGAGGAGTTATATAAGAGCTGGATGATTGAATTTGTGTGTGCCAGCAGTTTATTTATATAGGAATTACATTATAATATTAAAAATTGCAGTGTACCATTAATTCTAATAAAAAAAAAATATACATTCTATTTATGTTTGAAAATAAAAATAAATAGATTTATTTAATAACGTGATTATTCGTGATGATTGGATTTCTAGATATCCAAAACGTTAAAAGAGACACAAAATAGACAACATAATATTATTAGAGTCAATACCAGTTAGGGTGACCAATAGGTAGGTTGTTGGAAGGGTCTTGATTGTTAGTTAATGGAGTGGGGGGAGGGGGGAATGTATGCCTGATTATTTATGAACAAATATAAAATAAATATTAGTATAAGTTAAATAGATCCACATAGACCAGAAAATAATAAGGAAGGGACTCTAGAAGAAATGTCAATGGAGTTGCAAAGTGAAGAGAGTAGGATTACAGAGGCCTGTATATTGAGCTTAGAAACACCCAAACAGGAAGCAAAGATTATTGATATTCAGCCCATTGAACTAATGATACAAGCTATAATGATAAAGATGGAAAATAAAGATAACCAAATTAAAGAATTAAAAAATGATCAGGCTATTCATAGTGCAGAATTAAAAAATAGTGTAGATAATCGAGCTAAAGAATTAAATGATTGACTAGATAATCAAGCTAAAGAATCAAAGGAGAATCTAAACCTCCAATGTGCATAAAATAAAGAATTAAAAAATAGTCTAGATATTGAAATCAGGATGAATGAACTTGAGAACCAATGTAGAGCCCAAAGTCTTCATGTAGAGAGTAGGGTAGGGAAGGCTGTAAAAAATATCACCCAAGTGAATAGAGAATCAGTTGAGAGATTGAAAAATCAGATGGAGATAATGAGAGAATCTCTAGAAGATAACATGAATTTTTCTAAGGATCAGTTTAAAGTAGAATTTGCAGAAGTAGAGTTGAAACTATTACAAAATAAACGAGATTGTAGCTGACTTAGAGTTGTGATTTACCAGATTAGAGATTGAGTGCAAAGATAGACTAAGGCAGAAGGCAAGCTGGACAGTCTATAAATGAAGGTGGCAGAAACTAATGAAAAATTAGTAAACCATATTATAGACATGGATCACCAGTTAAAGATCATTGAGGTTCAATCTAATAATATAGTAGATAAATTCAAGGCAGATTTGGACGTGAGATTTAAGAGAACATTTAGATGTCTTTAAAGGTAGAGATTGAAAATTATAGAGTTGTCACTGAAGCAGGCTAAACAGACAGATATTAATATTCAATCTAAACTAAATATTGGTTTACAAGTAATTAAAAAGAGTGTACTGAATCTATAAAAGCATCAGAGATAGAAGTGGGGAATTAAAACATTTTACTTGGTCTTTATAAAGAGAAATGAAAAAAATGAAGGAAGAGTTAGTAACCGTAGCTCAGTAAGTGGTTGAATCTCCTGATAGAGAGTTAGAACTTACCCCTGGGATCATCAGTCATATAAAATTAAGAATTAACAAAGGAATTTATTCATGAAATTATTAACAAACTCCAAGTAAAAAATAAATTTAGTTTATTGAACCAAGAAATATGGAGCTGCAGATGCTGAAGTGTGAAGATTCAGTTTTAGGGATAGTCAATATGATAAAGATCTACTTATGTAAGAAGGTAGTTAAAACACATTACTCAGATAGATAATAGTCCAGGTAGGCCAACTGGCAATGCAAATGGATCAAGTGCATAAGAAAGTGAAGTTTATTATATATAAAAATCATCAATACAGGTTGGAAGAGGATAGCAACAATTTAATGGCAATGAAATTTTTAAAAATTAAGACTTATAAGGGAGAGCATTTAAAAACTCCCTTAGAATATCTCCAAAGCCTAGAAGAGTCGTTTGCACTCTGTCATCTGACAGAGGTCGAAAAACTGGCTATTGCTAGTAATCACTTATATGGTACAGCAAGGAACTTGTGGCAGTCACTGTTTAAAAAGCCACAGACATATGGGGATTACAGATATTTTATTCTAGCTAGTTTTTGGGGAGAGAATAGGCAGAACAATGTGAGATATAAAATATCTCAGGAAAAATATAGTAATCAAAAGGTTAGATACATGCAATTTTTCCACAGTCAGGTGGTAAAACTTAAAATGTTGACTGCATTTCCACTATCCAAATCACAGATAGTGAGAATACTAAGGCATAATTTGCCTTGCCATATAGAACAGGTATTGATAGCAGCTGACCACCACACTATAAAAGAGGTAAAGGAAGTACTAGAGACATTAGAAATGAGTGAGAGAAATCTTGAAATTAGAGAGAGAGTTAGTAGAGATGTGTATCCGCCCTCTAATAATGTAGGTGTATCAACTATGTAGAGTCAATTTAGTGATAGGGTCTCCAGGGATCATGCACGGCTCAGACCTAGCCCTTATTCTGGGAAAGTGACTTGTATAAGTAGGCCACTTGGTAGAATTTTAAAAAAGTGGGGGTCAATAAACCCTCTATGAGTGGTGTACAGACTACTCCCAAAATTATTAATTGCAGTGCTAGTAAAACGAGTGCATTAAACAAGAGAGGACCTCATTGGACAGTTCTTCACTTCAAAGTTCCTATATTTAGTATAAGAGGGATGAGGTCATGTGGCATCTTGAGAAAATTGATCTTGATGTAGATTTTTTAGAAGAGAATCAAATAACTAATTCTCCCATTCTTTGTAGCTGTTCTATCATTATAGTATCGGTGGCAGGATTTTTTATTAATGTTTTGATTCAGGAAGCCAAGCTTCCATTCTATTAGAAAAAATATATCTAAAAATTAATAGCTTAGATCAAACCATTCCTACTCTGCCTATCAAAGCAATACAAGTTACACTTGTTAATGGAAAGAAAACTAAGCTAATATAATAAACAAGTTTATTTAACTTTAAAAATTAATGAAACTAAATTCGAACATATCATCTTAATTATGCCCAATTTAATTCATGAATCAATAACTGGCTCAGACTTTATGAATTTGAACAATTGTTTCATTGACTAAAAAAAGAAAATTTTTCAATGTCAGAATTAGACTCCCATTTGTGACAAATATAATTGATCAATCAGGTCAATTGATGTGCATACAAGAAGTAGCAATTGATGTAAATATTAAACTTAAATTAGAGAATTCATGTACAATAGGCAGTAAGTATTATGAACCATTATACCAATTGCTGATCTTGTATAAGTGTGTTTTTTCAAAAGTACCTAGCATATTGAGGGGATATGTACATTGAATGCAGTTGAAATCACATGAACCATTTCAGCAATGGACTTATCTGATACTGCATCATTGTCAGAAAAAGGTACAGCATCAAATTGATGAAATGGAATGGCAAATAATTAATAAAAGCTCTTCCTCATTCATTAACCCTTTGGTAGTGGTTAAAAAGAAAGATGGGACTATTAGAGTGTAATTAGATGCATGTATGCTCAACCAAGCTACTATTTCAGAATATGATATCCCTTCCCCTGCTCATGAATTATTTATTAAGTTTCAAGGGAAGAACATACTTTCAACCTTTGATTTAGCAGCCAGCTATTGGCAGGTATCACTTAATATAAATGATCAAAAATATATGGCATTCCATTATCAGGATCAATCCTATATCTTCAAGAGGATGCCCTTCGATTTAGTAAATAGTGGTGATGGCTTGATCAGATGTTTAAACATGGTCTTCTCTAAATCATTTAAAGTTTCTAATCATGTATGTAGATTATATAGTTTAGCATCTAAAAACTTGGTTGACCCATCTGAAATATCTTAAATTATTTTTAGCTGAATGTGCTGCAAACAATATAAAAATTAATTTAGAAAAATGTACACTCACTGCTATGGAAATGATCTCATTAGTGATGAGGAGATTAAACTCCATCCCAAGAAAGTAGCAGCTATTCAAAATTTTCCCCTGCACAGAATGTGAAAACAGTTGCATTCATTTTTCGGATTAATCAATTACTACCATAGATTTTATAAAAACCTAGCATTCGATACTGTACATCTCTCTGTATTACTTAAAAATATCCCACAGGCTTTATACTTTCTTACCTTACATTTAAAGGGGGCTGAAATCAACTACCCAATGACAAAGAAAAAGGCCCTAGCTGTAGTGTAAGGGTTTCAGAAATTAAAGCAAATTTTGATAGGATCAAAGGTAGTACTTTTGTTTGATCATCACAGCCTAGAGTTTTTAAATAAGTTATCTTAGTAATGAAAGGCTGATCAGATGGAGCCTCTATCTCCAGCAGTTTGATTATAGTATTGTATATTGCAAAGAAAAAATAATATTGCAGATGTGTTAAGTAAACATCCCATAAAAGCAAGCTATATGAACCCACACACTGAAGGAATAATTATTAATAATATAGAATTATTGTTAGAAGAATCAGTTCTTAAAATTATAAAGAATTAGCTAATTTTCAATCACAAGCACATTGTTTAAAAAAGGTCAAGGACATTTTATCTAACCAAATTAAATAGGAAAAGTCAATATACAGCTAGAGTGAAAAATAATTACAAACTAGTTAATAATATTTTATTGAAGATGAACAAGCAGGATGATAGGTCTAGGAGAGGGCTAGTTCCCCCATATATGGTAGAGAAATTAATACAGTATGTCAACTGTCAGTATGGCCATTATGGGGAAAAGAAAATTGAGTATGTTTTAAAACAGTATTTTATCTGGGACAAAATGACTGAGACTATATCTAACAGTATCATATCATGTGAATTGTGTTTAAAAACTAAGTACAGTAATCGATCATTTCAAGGAGTTTCTCATCCAATATTGCCTAGTAAAGCAAAGGAACTGTTAGCTATTGACTTTTATGGTCCACTCCCACCTTTTAATCGACAAAATTTTATACTGGTTATGTACGATATTTTTACTAAGTATATGTCTGCATACCCAGTACCTAAAGCTGATGCAAGAAATGTGATTAGGTGCCTGGACAGTTTTCAAATTCCTTTAGTTGGTAAGCCAGAGTTTATCCTGTCTGATCATGGAACTGCCTTCATTTCTGACATTTAAAAAGGATGGATTTTGAGGAAATAATGTGAAACAGATTATGAGTTCCATTAGAAATCCGCAATCTAATTCATGTGAGCGGGTGATAAGGGAGTGGGTCGGTTATCGTGGGTTTATTTAGACCAAAACCATCGACAGTGGGTCAACAAATTACTTCAAGTTATACAATAAATCAATATTACCATAAATGAACCTACTAAATTCACCCCAATCCGATTGCCCTTTGGAAAACTGGAACCACTACTTATAAAAACTTCCTCATCTGTAAATATAAAAAATATAAATCCAGAGGGTGACCAACAAAAACCCAGGATTAACTTAAAAAAGATGGGTTGATAAGTGAGTCAATTTCTGTAAAAGTAGCCCACATCCTTTCAAAGTACACAATTATGTACTTGTAAGAACGCCTCATGTAAGCAATCCCCAAAAGCATACTTTCCCTATATATAAGTAAAAAGATAGAAGAAATTGATTTCTTCCTCTCAACCCTGGAAGGAAGTCAAAGTACTTACATGCACGAAGTTTAAAACCCATCCCACCTAAAAAGTAAACAAAAAGTGTAAGTGTAAAAATCAGTCCACCTTATATAATATAAAAATATTTAGTTGTATCCATCAAAATTAATAGTATTGAAATTTGGATTCGGAAAAGTTTTTTTTTTAGAGGAGGGATTTGTAGCCTTTGGTTTTAACCAAAGCTATCTAAATTTAAAGCTGGGTTTATTTAAATAAGTATTTATTAAAATTTTTCTCATAAAATGTATTAACTGTAATATATAAGTGTTAGAGAGTGCTAAGTTCAAATCTAAATAAAAAATTTAAATAGATTTTACTAAAATTACTTAGTACGTAAGTAAATTTCTTTTATAAATGCTTTAAAATAAAAATTGTTTTATATCAATGTCAATTTACTAAAATTTTATTAAATCAAAAATGAACTTAGTCGAGAAGTTATTTGTTATAAATATTTAGAAATTATTCTTAATAATTTAAAGATTGAATAAAAGGAGGGAGGGGGTAAAGAACACAAAGTAAGCACTTATTTATTTAATCAGGGAAGAATCTAGTTAAAATTGTATTGGAAAATGTAAATTATAAGACTAAAACATTAAAAGACAGTTGTGTAGAGAAAAATTAAGGATTAATAACAGTATTAAGCAATCGGTTCAGATAAAATTATGTATGTGTGTGTAAAATGTATATATGTGAATTATTAGCAAATTTTAATTATAAAAATAATTAATCACCATAGAAAATAGTATGTGGTCTTGATGGAATTCTTTTTGAGAGAATTATTATTTTATTTCTATATCATATTCATGGCAGCCAATTTCCATTCAAAATTTTGAATTTGAAATTGGTCTGCTATGTATTTTTTTGTTAAAAAACTTTCATTTTTATTTTTTCGGGAATTTTCACAAGCAGGAAAATTCAATAACCCCACATGATGTCTAGAAATATGTGAATAGATAATTTGTAAAACGAGCAATCAACCAGTTAAAAATTATTATAATTTGATTGACAAATAAATCATTCAGAAATTGAAAAGGGGTCCAGACAGTATAAATGGTCAACTCGCTCTTAAGAAGGGGTGCTCTTATCATCATCGGTCTATCTGGAATAATCTCAGGTTAATTTTTTTTTTTTAAAGTACTAAAAAATTTAAGTTTTTACTTTTATTTCTGGCTTTTTTTCTGAATGTGAAACTTAGTTAAAATTGTTATTATTGTAAGACATGATTAGCCAGTAAATTTTTTTCTATTTGGCATATATTTAATTCTCTTGAAGTTGGCTAATAAAATGATGTCTTCGTATATGTATAACTAAGCTATTTTAGCAATCGACAAATAAGAAAAGATGGACAGCAGAGAAAATTTTGTTTAAAGAAATTTGAGGAAACACTACATTTTGTGAATCTATATTTCAAACTTTTACTTATTAAAATGGATGGATATGGTTACTTTTATTATCAGAAATTCAGAAAGAAACTAATTTTATTTTTGTCAAAAATAAGTGTGGAATTGAATTCCAATACTAATGTTATACGTTAAATCCCATTTGAAATACTTATGGGACCATTGTGGAATCAAAGTGACAATTTGTCAATGAACAATAAATGACTAATAAAGAAAAAGAAATATAATTATCAACTAAATAAAGATGCTACCAACCTATGACAAAATGTAATGGAATATGAGAATTTATGGAGAAATATGTGGATCAATGGACTTCTCTCAATGAAGCTACATTAAACCAACATATACATCTAAACAGAATTAGAAAAAGCTGGTTATCTTGCAATATGAAATATAATCTAATTCAAGGAACCCAAAATGAATAAAGAACTTAATAGGAAATGGAAATTATTACGTTCAATTGTAAAGATTACCAATGACTAAAAGTAATTTCATAAAAAACAAAGATCTTGAATTAATATTTTAGGCATTTAAAAAAAGTGGACCTCAAGAATTAATTCGAGGAAAGTTATTAAAGTTTTACAATAGATTATGTAGTTCAATATGTGTGCACACAAAACTATATAAGATTTGCAGATGCAGCAAGATAGAAGACAGACCCAAAGGATGATTTAGTATGACTGTTTCAGTATAATTTTTATTACTTGTTATTATTATTTTTTTTAATATTAAATTTAAATATATTAGCAAAAGAGTTAATCATATGCTTAAGTTTAAATTTAAAAAATATTAAAGTTTCTCTTAGTTTGAGTTAGTATAACAATTTTAAAATATGCTGTTATTTAACTGTTAAATTTATGCTTTACCTTTAATTAAAGAAGTGAGAGATATAAGTAAGAATGTTTATTATACGTTTATACAAAGCGGTTTTAAAAGATCAGGTATTATTATTAAATATTTATGCAATTAAATATTACATTTTAAGATGGAATGCATGTTGTGACAGAATTCAATAACTATGTTACAAAAGTGAAAGAGAAGATGATTTTGCAAAATGATACGCATTATTATTATTATTATGATGATGATGATGATGATGATGATTATTATTATTATTATTATTATTATTATTATTATTATTATTATTATTATTATTATTATTATTATTATTATTATTATTATTATTATTATTATTATTATTATTATTATTATTATTATTATTATTATTATTATTATTATTATTATTATTATTATTATTATTATTATTATTATTATTATTATTATTATTATTATTATTATAATAAGTTTAAATAAGTTAGATGTAAGCTGATTTATGCTTAGAAAATTGTTGGTTCATGTGTCAGTGCAATATTTTGGGGAGGTAGTTTAAATGTAAATTTTTATATATGTGTACAAATTAGTATGAGATCCTTGTTTACAAAGTTGGTTTAAGAATCACCACCTAGCCAGTGATGTCATAGCTTATTTCACTCTAAAATATTTAGTAAAATTTTATGAAGTATTTAGAAATAGTGGATGAATTTCCCACTTTGTTATTTCTACACTGTAAGATGATTTCTTTAGTGATAGCCAGAGTGGCTTGTGCATAACCATTTATATTTGTATGACTAGTGATGAATCATATATCTTAGCCTTAATGAAAAGGTATTTTTCTCTTATTCCGGGTACCTCATGTTAATGTTGACTTTGTTTCCTTATGAGTATACATTATTTAAGGTACAGTAAAGTATAAGTTATGAATGTTGTTTACAGGGTCATAAAATTAATTTGATATTTCTTGGTAAGTGTGGATTAAATGTGTGATTTATTATACTAGGACATTGAATTATTTAAATGCTTTATTTCACTAATAAGAGCTAAGAATAATGATAAAGTTAAATATTGAATATGAGAATTTAAACATGGGAAGTAACAATAATAAGTAATGTGTATCCAAGGTTCTATTTACAACCAACTGACAACTTCGCTGGAATGATAAGCCAACGAAGTATTATTGTAGGGACATTAGTATATAATTTATATGCACATAAGAGAAAGAATGATCAATCTGAGTACTGATTCTTAAACACTTGCATAGCAGTTTAATATATGTGAGGATAAGCAATGCATAAAATATCTTCAATTTAAAAGCATATAATTAAGGCATATTAAGTTGAATTTATTAATGTAAATTACTAGCTCCTTATTGTATAAAGTTATCTTCATAAATAATATTATTAGTAGTAGAATAAATCATTTATTTGAAATCATAAAAATATATGGAGAAATTTAATATTTATTATATTTAAATAATAAAGATTGTTAAAGCAAATAGCATAATCATTTTTCTATTCCATAGCAATTGTAAACCCAAGTTCATTAAGAATTAAATAATATTTGTTACCTTATAATGTAGCAAAATACAGCTTCAGGCCATATTCATGTTAGCTGCTAATATAACGTTATATTTTTGAGAAAAAAAAGTATTTCAAGTGAAAAAAAGTTATTAATAATTTAAATTTCTTGATATCTAATAAATATAGTGAAATATGAAAGATATTAAGAAGAAACATGAATCGCATAACTTCAATCAAAATCGCATTTAAATAATCCTCATAAAACGAGACCCAGGTGTATATATATATATAGCTTAAGATAAATTTAAGCTAAATTACTATATTAAAAAACAAAGATTTTATTTTATTTGTAGATAAAATAAAAGAATCTAATCAACACTAACTAAACTAAATAGTAAAAAAAGGAAATTTTGCAATCTATTATTCAATATTAATTAAAGTAAAAAAAATGCTAAATAAATTTTTTTGAAGGATTAACAAACGAATGATGAAGCATTCATTATCATTGAATTTTGTGATTAAATAAAATATATTAAATCTAGAAACTACTAATGGTGGTGACTCTACTATTACAAAAGACTGTTTATGATAATTTAATTTTTAAATTCAGGAAAAAAAACATTTTTCTGAAGTATAATTCTTGTTTAGTTACATTTATTTTGCTGTCCTGGAAAGAAATGTGGGTCTTGATGTTGTTTGCACTCATAGCCATCCTGAAATCTAAAAACCATTGCTGACACATCCAACCAATAAATGACATAAATATTGAGTAAAAGTACATTAAATTCATATTGTAGAAATTATAAGCTATTAAAAATAATATGCTTTATTTTATTAGGGATTTTATTTTTAAATTTACTTTCATAAAATATTTGAAATATGACAGCATGCAGGAACAGGAAAGGATGGCTTAGCCAATCCTTAAGGATCATCCAAAAAATGCAGAAGTCTGGTCAAATCAAGCTTATAATTTCCAATACTAACAGATTATACAATAGGTCTATATGAAATAAAGCATACTATTTTTACTAGCTTATAATATTTAAAATATGAATTTAAAGTACTTTGTTCAATATTTATGTTTATATTTATATTTATCAGTTGGATGAGTCAGCAGTGGCTTTGACTGATTTTTAGATTTCAAAATGGCCTTGAGCACAAACTAAATTAGCACTGAAATGTATCTTCAAAAGTAAATCACTACTAAAAAAATAAACTCCTTTTACTCATAATTAGTTACTTTATGAAGAAGCTTTAGAATAAGTAGTGCTAAATTGCCTAAATATACTTCTACTTAAGAACTGAATATGTAGCTATCTTTTGGAAGTGTCTAAAACCGATCCATAAATTCTACATCTGGATAATTTATACTTCACCCATGCCTAAGATGGAAATGGGAACCACAGTGTTTTCTATTTAAATACTTAATAAAAGCTGTAGAAAAAAATAAATTACGTAAATAATCATAATAATGAAATAAAATTAGACATTGCATTATGTGTACAAAATAATCAATTGTGCATAACCATAAGCATATGGTATACAATTAATATAAAGAAGATATTTATCATGTGAAGACACTTTTGAAATTTTAGAAAAGAAAAGGATTTAATAAGATGAAATTTATTACAATTCATTGATTGTATTTTTTATATTAGTAGTTAAATTATTTCGTTTTCTTTTTATAATGTAAATAAATTGCTTTTTATTATTTTCATAAAATTTAAATTATTTCTAATTTATACTTCAAATTTCATTTGAAATGTCCACACTCATACTTATAATTTCCATGTTAATAGAAAATTAGAAATAAAACTTAACTACTAAGAAAATGCTCTATTCTGAAAGTTTGTTTGTGTTTTTTTTTTTTTTTGTAGAAAAAAATAGTGCTATAATATAAGCAGTAAACACATGCCTTTATTATTGGTTAGCTACAAATAAGTTACTTCTGGATAATAATGTCTATATTGATTCCCTATAGTTGAATTTGAAATCATTGGAAAAGATTACCACTTTAGATTTAATAATTACCACTATGCTTGTGTTTTTTTATAACTAAAAAAATTAGACTAGTTACAGTTATATTAAAAGCTCCTTTGCGTTTCTATCACAATAATTAAAGTAAAATTCCACTATTATTAATATTATTTATGTTTGAAATCCCATGACAAACTTATATATATATTGTACACTCACCAATCGGTCAATAGAAAAATATATAATAGAAATAATTAAATAAAATAATGTTCTGGCTAAAACTTTCAATCTTGATCTAATAAGAAACTGGTATTAACAATATCTTACGATAAATTTTATTATTAGACTAGCTCAAATTAATAATAAATAATATATGGTTCGATTAAATAAATAAATAATATGATAAAAATAATCATGAGACATTTGGTGAAAAGTAAAGTAGTTAGGTTACATTGAGCATATATCCCAAGGATACAATCTCAATGATATAAGAATATTATCCCCTCTTTTATTTCAAGATAATAATATAAATCCATAGCAGTAATCTGATGTAATATTACTGGATAAATTATAATCTCTGTTATTAAAATATAATTATTCCAGGTTCTTAAAATAAGTCTCTAATTAATTTATAATATTCTATAGCCAAGTATAATAAGGGATTTTGCATCATATCTAACTACACCTAAACAATAATAATAATAAATAATATTCCTGTACTTAATTTAACTAACAATTGATATTATATTTACTATTCAATAATTTGGTCAGTAATGATGATGATGTGCAAAATATATTATATGTGCAATTTTTGGTTCTGTGGATTGGATATTATGGAGGTGAATAGATCAACAACACAAAAGTTTTTATAAAACAACTTTAACAAATTTATTTAGATTAATGACAAATTTAATACAAGAACTATACAATTAAATATTCATAAACTAACAAGTTCTATACTAAAATTTGAAAGAAAATTATATACAAAATTATACATAAAATATTTAGATAATATATTACTAGATAGAAAAATTATAAAGTATAAGCATTCACTTTATTTTTTCATGTCATCAAGAAAAATTCAAATTTCAATGTCTACTTTCTTAAAATTATGATAAATTTATTACCAATATAATAAATAAATAAATGGTAATATTTCTTTATTTTAATGAATATAAATAAGACACTTTATAATATTTAATTAGCTAAAAATATTTTTTAAGTTCATCTTATATTTACAAAATATATGTCAATGGAAAAATGTTTGTTCATGTATTAGAATACTTTGCTTGGTACCACTGTATGTTTTATCATATGTTTTATGTTCAAAACAAAAATATAAAATTAAATTAAATAAATAAGCATTTAAAATTATACTTTACATTCATTATTCTAATATTTATTTATAAAATATGCATTACTTCAAAAATAGGTAGTTTCGTAGTCTGTGTAATATGACCATTATATGTCGCTGTTGCTTGCAAAAACACAGAATTATGCCATTTATGTGGCCCAACTTACAGCCTCTAGAACAGTTCATATTAGCCATTATCAGGCATAGATACTGTACACTGTGCTTTGGGTCACTATGGAAATAGTCCATATTTCATAGATTATTACTTTTGGATGTGAGCGTGTATGATATTCAACATTCTATAAGTGTTTTTATGTGCATTCGAATTAAGGATCTTACACCTTACCTAATGTACTATATTACATAGTAATAGATGAAATACACAGGCTTATATAGTAATAATTGTAAGTCCATTGCCACATTTCGCTACATTTTTATAGGGTGAAAAAAATTTCAAAAGAGTAGATCATTGAAGCATTTGACATAAGTCACAAAAAAATTCACATTTGCAGGAGAACTGTTATAAGAGCACATTCGAGTGCTATGCACTGATCACTTTGTTTGCTCAGACTAGCACATATATTGGACGATGCTTCAAATTGTCAAAGTCATCGGAATCCCCCCTGCACATTCCAGTGCTATGCATTGACAGCTATGTTTATTCATACTAGTCCAAGTATTGGACGATCCTTTGGTTGTCAAATTTATCGGAGGCTCCCACACATTCATGACAGCTTTGGTTGTTTGGATATTTTTTAAAAATACTTTGAAAAATTTGCAGAGAGCAGAAAGCAAAAAATTATCTGCCTGGTAATGTTACATTTTATTATTTTTGCAAACAACAGTGCCATAGAATGGCCATATTACACAGACTATCAAACTATCCAAAAATATTGATTTATGAGAAATCAAAATAATATCAAAAATCATTTGAAAATATACTAGAAATAGTTATGATTCCTTTACCATTTTCATTATCAGTATTAACATTCAATATCATTTGCATTTCTATTTAATTCAAAATCTATCTTCTACATTTATTCATTATTCCACTTCCAAAATACTAAACTCCATGGTACATTACTAATGAAATTAAGATAGCAATATAATGTATAGGATATGAAGGAATGACTAGAGTAAATACTCAATAGTATAAAATAATTCAATAATCCACATGACCTTGTCTAATATCTTAAGAAATAATGTATAGACTTTCTTTCAGCACTTACAGAAAATTTAAATACAAACATCAAACACTGTCCATGGAAATAAATACAAAATACAGGGCTATGTTAATTGTATTTGCATAATAACTACTTAGATATAATATAGGCTAATTCTCCTATCTTCTTAACACATCCTACAAATATAAAACATCTAGGGTTTCATTTCCTATTTCCCTGTTCACTATCATTTTAAAATTTCAAATAGATTTAAACAATCAGCATCATAAAATAAACTAGGCAATTTTCCCAACAACAAACAAAATTAACATATTAATTTATCAAACCACGACTTTACACACTTAAACTTAGCCACAAATATAAATGACTTTGATTAAAGTATTTGATCAATATTCATATACTTAAAATAAATATAATATGGTTTATTTAGGAAAGAATCATATAAAATTATGATCATTAATAAAATTATAATGAACTTTATAATATAATAAAAAATATATATGCATATTTCTTTTTATTCGTAGCTTATATTTTAATAATAAAAAAAATCTGTGTTATTAATGCACATATCCGTATGTTCATCCATTCATGTAACACGAGATGAATACTTTAAAATTCCAAGCAATTCTAAAAAACGTCACCATATGATGATTAAAACAATTTTAAATTACCTATATGATTTACTTATTTGTAATCACATTTTTAATGTCTTCTGATCCAGTTTACATAAAATATAAGAAATCATAAATATCATTCATACAGTGTTCATTATAATATAACATACTTTTAAAAAAATGTTTCAAAAAATTAAAAAAAATTGTTACAAGATTTTTTTAACATTAATATTGTTAGAATTAAAAGTGTCTAAAAATGTAACTTCTACTGTAACCTACAAATAAATTCTAATTCTAATGTTAGTATATTTTAAAATAAATAACTAATAATAATAAAATATAAAATTACATATTCTCTTCATAAATGTCATTCAAATAAAAGTTCTATTAATAAATTGAAGGTTTCACAGTTGCTAAGCGATGAGTATTGTCCAAAGCTTTTTATCTTCAAACTCTCCTCCCAGCATGTAAAAAACAAAACAAAAAAATAAATGTTTGTCAACATTCAAAAAATCTGAAAAAATCTTGAAAAATAATGTCCATCCTGTTCCTAAAGATATATCATGCAGTCTATTATTTGTAAATCCTTTTAGGATAACCATTATTTATTCAATAATTTTTTCAAAAAATCAATTTTTAAACAGGTAAATCACTTTCTCCCATGTACATATGTAGATTCCAAGTTGTTTGGGAACAGAAGCATTATTTACAGTCAGATTTAATAGCATGTAATCTTCAGGTAAAATAGATGTCTTTCCATTTCCAACATATATTTTAATATGGCACATATAATAATTGAATCCAGGTTTCAATTATAAAAAGTTATTTATTCTTGATATAATAATTTCCTTTTTTATTCCATTATCCATTTTTCTTCGTTGCAATTAAATTATAGCTATTAAGATAGCAGATTTTTTATATTTAAATATTTGCTTATTTAATATAAATTTTATTAGTAATTATATTCTTTATAGCAATTATCTTTTTAAAATACTCTACTTCCCAAAAAGTTTAAATATAATTTGTTTCAAAGATAAATATTTCTTTTTTTAAATATTATAATCTTTCTAAATAATGTCAGTATTATAGAGAGAGAGAGCAATATATTTTATAGCTCATCTCGAATATTTTATAGAGTTTAGGGGTAAACTGCATTTTAGCTTTTTCCAATAATTTTTCCTTAAGTAATATTTTTTTTAAAAAAGTTTTTAGCTTTATAAACACAGACATATTCACTATATGAACCATACATCTGGATAATATTTGATTACAATTCAGAAATACTTTGCAAAAATAAAAAGATAAACTTTCAAATATAACTGGAAAAACTGTACTCCTATAAATTCTTTGGTCTTTCATTACTAATCTTTTCACATATAAAATCACAGGTTCCTGTTCCATAATTACCAATGAGTTTTAACTAAACTTTAGAATAGTCCACTAGCAGGAAATTAATTAGGTTTATTCATACATTTTTGGTTAAACTAAATACTAGTTTTAAATCATTTAAACTTTTTAAAACAAAATTATACTAAAAATTTAAAATAATTGACTATTAACTTAGCCTATAGTAATATAACTTGATACTATTTATCACAACAATAACTTTCAAACAATAACTACTACAACTTGATTACAAAGTATTTATATCTATTCTTTTAGACAAATTTGATTGGATAACAAATCATCAGATTACAGACTCATTTACATATTTCTCAATTATGTACTTTTAAAAATTAGAAATAAAATTATGAGACATCATTTTAAATAATATAATAAATATTTAGTACAAATAATTTATTTTATAGCAAAACAAAAATATTTGAAGTGATACATTTTATTAATTCTTACTAATTTATGAAATTATAAAACATTTAGTTCAAATGTAGCAATTCTTGCTTACATTTGTTAGCTTATTCAAAATTAAATAATATTTATTAATAAATTTATCTTATCATGTATAAATGCCTCAATTTTATTAACAATTTTAGAAAGTAATTAAAACTTTCCTTAAAACCTTGCAAGCATAATAAACATATATTATCAGTCATGTGATCTGCTTTTCCAGACAAATGTTGCAATTTTGAAAATTTACTGACTGAAATAAAACTAAATAAATATTTAATTACATAACATTAGAAAAATATTAAATGTAATGATAAAAATTTAGAATAATAAATTTTGACATTTTATAATACACCTGGGTCTCATTTTATGCGGATTTATTTAATGCGATTTTGAAGTTATGCGATTCATGTTTCTTCTTAATATCTTTGTATGCAGTTTTCTTTTATGTGATAATAATTATTAGATCAGAGGTCGAGCTCAGATAATGTGCTATTACTTTAAATATTATAAATTTTGCGCACTCACATTATATTTAAAGTAATAGCGCATTATTGGAATTCGACTTCCATTTTATATACACACATTAAATTTTACAAGACTATAATGTAAATCTGTTCAAACATTATAGATGAAAAATATTATGTATGTTATTGTTTTTGCATTTTAAATCATGTTCTAATTTTTGCTTTTTATAAAAAGAGTACGTAATCAGTTAATCATTTAGTATCCCCAAGTTTATTTTTAAAAGTGAGTAGCAGCGGTGTGCACAATTAAATTTGACAATTAAAATCTTATTTTTAATTGTAATTAACAATTCAAAAATTATGTAACATGATCTGAAATTAAGGTGATGTGATATGATGAAATTTGATTTTTAAACGAAATTGAAAATTAAAAAATTAAAGACAAAAATAAGAATTTAATTTTTAATTGTTAGTTTTAATTAAATTTTTCCCAGTGTCTTTTTATTATTGTAAGTCTAAGTTCTTATTTTTGTTTTAAACTTTTAGTTTACTCTAATGGGGAGAAAAAAACACCCAAGAAAATGAATTTCTTTGTAAACAAAAATATCAATTTTAGATCACTTGGCGAAATGGGAAGGATCAATAGTGATTGGAAAATGTTTTAGTTGTACTTCCTCTTGACTTCATTTAAGGAAAAGCTACAGTACCTCACATCACATCATATCATGATGAATATGATGTCTCAAATAGCGATAATAATTAAAGTACTATATGTATATGAAGAAAATATAAATTACGCATAAAAATATATTGTTTTGAATAAAATTAAATACTGTAGTTAATAAAAAAAAAAAGAAAAAAGTTTGACTTGTATCAATTTTTTTCAAATTTGAAATTTTTTATTAGTCATACTTTATATTATTTTTTTTATGCGAATTTTAAAGTAATTTTACATTGTTGTTTTGCTTTTATGCGATTTTTAAAAAATTACAGTCTGTATCCCCCATTTTCAATGTAAGTTACGTCTATTTTTGTGCGATTTCTTTTGTGCATGTTTTCTGAGAAACCTATCTACCACATAAAATGAGACCCGGGTGTATTACCAAAATTAAAACATTTGATACACCATAAGAATCAAAAACTTTAATAAATAATTATTATTCAATTTAAACTTAACTTTAGAATATAAATTTAATAACTTATTCAAATATATTAAACATTATATTAAAATTAGTATTTTCAAAGGTTTATTTAATAAGATATTCAACACATTTTTAATATAACTATGACTATTTACTCCATCAATACAATATTAAATTATTCTACTTTCTTTTACAATTTTAACTTTAAAAATAGCTTTTAAAATATTTTCTAGCTTTCTATATATTTATTTTAATAAGTTTTAACTCTATTTTGTAACGGTATATAAATATGCCGTTACATTAATTTAAAATAAAAACTTTAAGTTCACAAATAAAAATAAATTTATTAAAAACTAAAAGCTAAAAAAATTAGAGCTGTTCAATATATATATATATATATTCACACAGATGCAAAACTTTAAAAATTATTTCTTTTTCAATAAAAAAAAAAAAGGTATTCGAACGTACTTTTTTAGAAAAAAGTATAAGAAAAAGATAAAATATTTTTGTAAATGGAAATGATTGTTTTATAAATTAATTGAAAAGCAAACTAGCCCTTGTGGCTCTTATATAATTAAAAAGTCAGAGGAAAGATATAGATAAGAGAATACAAAGAATTAGCTTGACCAATGGAAGCACCAAGCCTCAGCTCAGACCCTAATGAAAATGACGGATTAGTGATGTTTTGTTCATTGAATCCAGAGGATGATTATAAAAGGAAAAAGATTGAAATTAATGACAGTTCCAGCTTGATTTTTGTGAGAAGAGTGATAATACGCACTTGTCACTTTCTCTCACTTATTTCAAATAAAATGACTGTAATACCGGGATTCAACCAGCTTAGGCCTCCTCCAGAACAGCAGACCAGTCTTCCAATGGGGACATTGTGGAAATTGGCACCAAGAACTGTGACTCTTCTACTGTAAGCTATTGAATTGAACAATTTTAAAATTTTAAAGTAATTAAGAACTTTCGTCAAGATTTGACAAGTTTAATAAACAAGCTAAATCTAATTTTTGTAAAATGAACTATAATCTGACTTTTCCAAATCAATTATTGTTTTTTTTTTTTTTTTCATTTAAGTTTGCCAAAAATCATTTCCATTTTTTTTAATTAATATTTATTGTAGAAGTTATTAAATGCATTAAATTTAAGTTGGGCATACACGCTTGCATAGATTCATTCATGTTTAATTACGTTTTTGTTTTCATATATGAATAAAAAATATAGACATTCGGTAAATAATGATATCTTACATTGAATATCAAAAATGTATTTATTCGGGTGTCTTTTTAGTTATTGGTGTCAATGTGGCATCTTATGATGAATGCCATTGGGTTTCTAGTGAATCCCCTCTGCAATTACATCAATGACTTTATATTTTGATCATTTATGTTTATGTTGAAATGTTTTTGAGTGTGTAATTTATGTAGTCGATCTATACTCAACATTAAAAAAACAAACTTTTATAAATCCATCTGTGTGAAATTATATAAATGTTAAATTTAAGTCAGGCATGAATGGCTATATTTTTTTATTAATTAATTAGGGGAGGGTAATCTTAGATTATTTGTTTCCTAGTTAAATTGGGTCAATGGGTTTGATATATTGGTGTAATTAGTAGATGTAGTATGAGGTTCGCTATGTGCAGAATTGCTGTATACGCCACACACTCCCATTTTGCCTATGGAAGGGAATAGTAAGATGGAAAAATGCAGTCCCTTCCTATGGAGTTTTTTTTATTGTTCTTCTTGCCATACAGATGTAACATTCCTGTATTGGACAAGAGTCAATGTCTTCTCTAACCATACTGTTCAGATGTACATTCCTGACAGTATGGTATATATATTTGTGCTGTCATATTTTCATGCTACATTGAATACATCAATGTATCAGATGGACTGACACCGGTTTGACTGCGAAGTTTTGGCCTAAGGTAAAATAAGGGATAGAATATTTTCTTTTCAAATACAATCTATGTAGTCTATTCATACTCGACAATCTTAATAAAAAATTATTAAATTCCTTTGTACAGACAATCTTAAAATTTTTAAATAATAATTAAATTAAATGTTAATATTAAAATCTAAAATAATAAATGTTATTCCTCAAATTTAAATGATTATATATGTGTGTAAATAAATATTGTTTGTGTGTTAATTACTGGCAGTGGCTTATTTTATTCTTTTTTTTTAAATATTCTTAGATAAGAATTTATTATAAAATATAACTCTCTGCTGTTCCACTGAGCTAGTGACAATGGGCTAACGGTCGGAATCCAAATATATAAAATATTTTTTTTTAAACTTACATATCTGCCTACTACATAAATTTTCTAGGTTCAGATGGCCTAGTGGCACCCTGTATGGCAGATACGGCAAGACACTGTTCACCCCGACTGATATAAAATGGCACATATCTGCCTACTATATAAATTTTCTAGGTTCAAATGCCTAGTGGTGCCCTGTAATGCAGATATGTTAAGACTCCTTTTCTTTTGGACCATTATAATTGGCCCCTTCCTCCCCGACCATTATAATTTAGATATTATTATCACAATTATAATACCTATACTTGTCCTAATTTAAAATTTTTAAAGAAATTGGATTTTTAACACATTTAGTCCTAATAAAAAGGATACAATATATATATTAAGCACAACTCATTGCAACATGGTTATAATATATTATAGCATTTTTTCAATATTATATATAATTTTTGGCTTATTGAGATATGAAATATATGCTATTAATTTAAACATATTTATGTTATGTGTCATTTAGTTTATATCTGCATATAATAAAGTTTTATATTTTTAGTTTGTCTGTGATGCTTTGGTCTGATGTTCATATTACACGTTGGTACACTTTACACTATTTTCTAGCTGTTCAAATAATGAAAGCTAAAAATTTAGATGCTAATCTACAAGGATCTTATCCATGTATATTTTGTGATCTTAGAAGAAAGATACTTGAATTGATGGAATCAAATTTTGGAAATTATAGTTCAAATTTATCTTATTATAGTTATGATAAAAATGTATTTGAACAAAAAAATTTGAAAAATCTTATTGTAATGAGAAGCAAAATGATAAAGCACACCAATGTTCTCTATTGCAACTTTTGGAGACAATTGGAAGAATCTAAACCTCGACATAGTTCATGTGATATGCTACTATCCTGCCCCTGTAATCTGGAACAATCTCAGTTTGATATAGGGCGTTTTGAAGATGATAGTTTTTGCAATATTCACACTGGATCCAAATGTCCATTTAATCCAGGTGCTTTTCATTGTGTCAAAACAATTTTTCCAAGGTAAAATTTAAATAATTATTTAATCTTTAGCAACATGTAGATAACTATATATTTTATTTAAAAAAATTCATTTATTTAAATAAACTAATTAAATATGTATATTACATTTAAAAAGGTGCAAATAGAATATGTTTTTACACAAGGAACACAAATTTTAACAAAATTGTTATTTTCATAATAAAATTGTTATAAATTTACTTATGTACATTACATTAATTACCAGAGATACTTAGCCTTGTAAAAGCCCATGGTTGTTTTTAATTAGTTGCTCTAACAATTTTTTAAAATTTAATGTAAATTAACAAAATATTTTAATATTATATAAATAAATTTTCAAATTTTAATAAATCTCAATTAAAATTTACATTTTTAACTATATCTATTATGTTTGACAGCTTTACAATGCAAATATATATTTACTGAAGAACTGTCTGAGTTTTTTTTTTTTGTGTGGCATTAGTTTTATTTAGCTTTATTAATAATCACCATTTATTAATATTGGAATACAAAAATGATGGTTGTTTTATATTTTTTTAATTGGGTGCTTTAACAACTTTTTTAAAGATTTGATGTAAATATGTGTTTTTATTAAACAACACTAATCTGTAAAAGTTAATTGAATTTTAAATTACACATGTCTAAGTATGTCTATCATCTGAACTATATTAGTGGATTGATAGATCATGAAAGCACATTGCACCTTAAAGTCAAATTACAAATCAGCATTTGTGGCTGTTTCTGAAGCTGGCTGGGAACCTTTACCATGATATATGTACTATATCTATATAGTTAAAAGCACTTACTTGTACTGATTTTTTTCCAATAATTCCTTTGTATAAACACAGTGGTTGTGAATTTGACATATGACATTGGTCACCCATATATTCACCAATCAGTCAACAGGAAAAAAACAATTTTTATACATAAGGTAATAAAAAATTCAAGACTGCTTAACACTACACCAGTAATAAATAAAATACAAAACCATAAAACAATATAACACTAGATAAAAATCCAAATTTTACCAAAATTCTTACATGACCATGGTTTTATTTATTAAAAAATTAATAGACCTTTTCAAGTGAAAATCAAATTAAAAAAGCAACATATATATACAAAACAAACAAATCTTCCCATAATTCATTTCAAAAACCAACCTCTCTTTATATTAAAAGATGTCTTCATAAGATTGATAACCTCAGATTTAAGAAGTTTTATCATTAAAGTTTCTTTTACACTTTTTTTTAATTCATTCTTTTCATAAAAAATAACCATTGCATTGCGAAATAATATTTTATAACCTGTATTTAATTCATGAATATATAAAGTGAGTTTTTGATATAAAGACAAGTTGGTTTTTAAAATGAATTATGGGGAGGTTTGTTTGTTTTGTATATATATATATATTGCTTCTTTAGTTTGATTTTCACTTGAAAAGGTCTGTTTCTTAGTAGATGAAACCAGGGTCGTGTAAAGATTTTGGAAAAATTTGGATTTTTATCTAGTATTACATTGTTTTATGGTTTTGTACTATATAAGATAATATATTAAAATTAAAAATACTATGTATGTCAAATTTTTTAAAAATGTAAAATATATATGTAATAAAAAATATAATTTCAAAATAATTATTTTATTGAAATTTATTCTTTATTTATTATTATATTTGATTATAGTGCTGATAAAATTCTATTTCATATATCCACCATGTGAAAACTTATTAAAATAACATGCAAACATTCTAAATAATTTTGCTAAATTTTTCATTACGCTCATGATTTTTTTTTTATCAAAAACAAACTTTATTAAACCAAAAAAATAAATAAATACATAATATTGTATATAAAAAAAAACAATATGTGAATTAAAGTTCTATAAGTAGAAATTGATCTTCAAGTGTCAATAAGATCCCATGTGCTATTAAATAAATCTTGTGATGATATTCTATTGTCTCTTGCTTTTATCATTCTGATTTTTCTAATTATTATCTTCAAAGGATCTGTACAATTAGAATTAAAGATAATATCACATCGAGTTAGCCATAAACTATATATTTAAAAGGTGACACTTCTAATATCAGCAAAAACTCCTGCTTTAATTGCTTGGGTCAATACATGTATCAAAGAGCCTTTATGTTTATAAATAAAGCTAATAAAATATCTACAAACTTGCAAATAACTGCATTCACCAAAAATGTGTTCAATCGTGTCTTCATCTCTGCGACATAAACCACATAGACCATCAATTGAAGTAAATCCACGGTTTCTTGTTAAAAAACTAACCATTTTAAACAGAAGTATCAAACTAATTTTAAAAATTGTTTAAAATAAGTTTACTTTAAAAATATAAGTATAGTTATAAAAATTGTTAAAAGATATGTATGTAAAAGGATAGGTTTACATTTGTTCCATTGATTTTCAAAAAGCATTTAATAAAGTAAATTTATATACTCTGTTAAAAATTTGGAAGTAAAAAATAAAGCTGTATGTAGCTAATCTGCAAAAAACAACATTTTTAAAATTAATAATAAGTAGAGTTACAATTTAGTATCTATTTTCACTAATAAATAAATCACATGCCTTTATTGCTTGAGAAATCATAAGAGGTATGAAAATACATGCTGGGAAGAACCAGCTCTGAATCAAGAATCTCATTTTGCAGAGCCTAATACTATGTCAACATGCAGACAAAACAGTTCAATGTGTTACATTTTCATATATTATTGTTGTAGTCATGTTGAACTTGTCCAAATCTAAGATTCATGATATATGTAGCAAATGTGAAATGAAAATAGCCAGCAAAAAAAAAAAATTATGTGTAATAAAAACAATGCACATTAATGAATTTAAATATTTATGCAGCTGATATTCAACAATGGATATTCTACATAAATATGATATCTTTAACAATATTGTTTTATTCAAAAATATTTATGTATCTTGGTTCATTAAAGTAATCATTTATGTTTGAATTAAGTTTGTGTTAATGGTTGTATTTATATGTTGGCCTATTTTCATCATCTGGGATTAAATATTGAATGTCTTTAGAGAAATGGTAAAGATTATTTAAATTTTCACATTACATTCATCTGCTAGTAATATCACACACGTTTTAATATAATAGTAAGTTTAATTGGTATTATTCTCCTTTCTTCTTCAGATGTTGTTGACATAACAGTGACACTACCAGCAAAGGGAATTTAATCTGACCCTTCAGATTCATGAATATTCAATTTTAAGATAATTCTGTAACTGACTGACTATCTTTCCAAAGACAACAGTCAGTCAGAATCCCTCATACTTTTTTATAAGAGTCCTGATTTCATCCCTTTCTGTTAAGAGTAATGTTAATTAATGATTTTTATGCATCATATATTAGCACAATAAGTTGATCTATAGAGTTATTTGTCATTGTTATATGTTTTTAATTTTTTGATTTGTACTTTTTACTCTTTATCTAATATTTTTGTATTTTTCCAATTGAACCTATATTCATTGGTACATATATTATTTGCTATTTTAAACATATCAGCTTTCTTTTTTCTTATCATCAATTTGTGCTCTTTCAATCATTTTTATTAAGGTGACTGGTCTTATTAATAAACATTTTTCATATTTACAGTGTAATTATAGTTTTAATTTTGTTTTCCAGCATTTTAAATTTAGACTTTGTAGATATTACAATTTCTCATAGTGTTGTATGGGTTTGGAATGTCATTCTTATGCTAAATTGATTGCAGATTTTTTTAAATATATTTATTTATGGATACCCTGCAGTACTAAATAATTATTTTTTATTTTAATATCTTTCTTTTGTTGTCTATTTAAAGTTTTTTTCATGACAGCTGATGAATAACTATTATTTATTTGAGGTTGTTTCATGTAGATCTTTTCTTTTTTTAAATAACAGATTTTTCAAAAAACACTTTCTTTGCTCTTTTCCATAGTGATTGTTTAATTCCATATTCTGTTTATGTATATCATTTCCTGTGATATGGGCTGAGTGTAATGTAATTTTGATTTTACTATGAGAGGGTCTTGCCACAAGAATTCTAATAATGCCAATTTTTGTTTTTGTTCTGATTCTATTGAGAATTTAGTTGATGGGAGTATATTGTTGATGTGGATCCAGAATATCTAAATCAGTGTTCCATAATGAGCAACAAATTATTATCAACATAGTGAAGCCAAACTTTAGCTGGATGTGAAGTAGTATTTATGGTTGGCATTTCAAATTTTTCCATGTAACTATTGCTAACAAAGGGTGACAGTGGTAAGTCCTTAGTTTCAATATACCATTAATAGGAAGAGTGGTTCAGCTTTGTAAATCATTATTGTTATTTAATCTTTGATTAAAATAAAGAATGCTTCATCACATGGAACAATTGTGAATAAACCTACAATGTTAAAGCTTACAAATATGTCAGTTCGTTCAATTTTCATGTTATTAAATAATTATATGAAGTGCTTAGATTTCCAGAATGCCAAAGAACTCAGAACTTTCAGCAGAAATCTAAACAAGTATTGGTGAGGTGCATTTCTAGAACTAACAATACATTTTAATAGATCATTATCTTTGATTCAGAAAATAATAAATTAACATTTTATTTCACCATAATTTCTCATCTTTAAGATCCACTTAAAGTACATAAGGGCCATGATTCATTAAGACTTACTATTAGTACTAAAACATGGCCAAAGCATATCAAAATTTCACTTAAAAGGAATTGACAATGAATATTTTCTAAAAATATATCACTTATATGTAATCCATAGGTAATGTGTATTAATAATATAAAACAAAGGCAAATGGCATTTGAAATATAATTATTACTTTTGATTTTGAATTATATTCCAGATTTTTAACTATTAGTAAATTCTGTCAAATATCCACAATATATTTAAAATATA
Source organism: Epiperipatus broadwayi (assembly GCA_028023455.1). NCBI lineage: Eukaryota > Metazoa > Onychophora > Udeonychophora > Euonychophora > Peripatidae > Epiperipatus > Epiperipatus broadwayi. Next base: position 544,029 of record JAQFVV010000293.1, on the reverse strand, counting down.
ACAATGTGCTTTACTGCAATTTTTAGAAATATATATTGTAAGAATTTATATTGTATTTCTTGCAGTATTTATATATGCAGGTACTTTAGACTAATATATTTGTATGCCACTAAATAAACACTGAGACAAATCTTTTCATACAGTAGTGCCATTTAGTGCAAATCAAAGTAATCTATGAATGCAAGAAGGTTTGTGCATAAATTCTTATCAAGTGTCTAGTCATCCAATATCCAAAGACTAGTATATGGCTTGTGGTTATTATCGGTGAGGAGATTTGAATTTGAGAGCATTGCACCTTGTTCTTAGGATTTAATGCAATACTCCAACATCCACATTTAATTTTTTAAATAAATTCTAAAGCTTCACATCCAAAATGAAAAACAATACTTTTCCATTCAAGTTCATTTTTTTGTATAGGCATATAAATCTGAATTTATTTCAGCATCAATATATTTTGGTGTCTTTGGTACTTTTATAATCACAATGACCATAATCCTGTTGGGAAGAATTGTTATTAAACCACTAAACATCACATCATTATCATTCTTTATGCTCACATAAAGTGTTAACCCAGAGGCAAAAGCTTCCATACAATAATGCCAATCAGTGGAAGCCAGAGTAATCAATGCAAAAAGGTTTATGGGTGAATTTTTTTATTTAGTGTCTACTCATCCAATATCCCCAAACTAGTTTTATGCTTATGGCTTTCATAAGTGGGACACAGGCTTGAAATGTGTGGAAATATTGGATGAGTAGGCAGTAATATTCATTTATAACTTTCACTTGCACAGAGTGGCACTATTGTATGGAGAATTTTTTCTCTGTGTTAACAACTTATGTGAGCATAAAATATTGTAATCATGTAAGGTTTAGTGGTTTAAAGCCACCAAATTCTTTATGCAATTGGCTGTTGACCTAAGTAATACATCACATAATAACATAAATCAATATAAATTATAGTAACGATATTAATTTATTATTTTTAATGTTCAACATTCAGCATGTACAAACATAAATATACATAGTCTAATTCATAATATTGATCTCTTTAGCATAATGCCTAGTGAGTAACCTGGCAATTACTCATAGTGATGAGATATAATTAAATAACTTTATTAAATTAAGTTATGGGTATATTCCCTTTACATAACAATACTGCTATTGCTTTGTTTAACTCATACTTGCTAACTACATAGTACTGATTGCATGAGTTAGGTACCAAACAAATAGGCAATTACCTGGATATTATTTCTATAAGCATATCTCTGCATGCACATATATGTATAAATGTATAATTTAAAGCACTCTTCTTTTTTATAAGAAAATATTTATATTAGCTGGATAAAAATAATTTAAATTATGATTAACTTTAAATTTAAGCTGTTTATAAATTAGTACATTAAAATAAAATTAAACTGTGATTAGTTAAAATTTAATTTGTATTTAAAATGCATATTAGGTATAAGTATTTTGAATAATTACTCTGAATTTTTACTATGCATATACATTTTGTCTCCCTTATTTTGAAAGGCAAGTGATCAGGTAAAGTCAAACTATAATGTCATCTTTTTTTCTTTTATTAGAATTTACATAAATAATATAAGACTTAAATTTATAACCCTATACAAAAAAATGAAAGCTGTTATCAAGTTTACAATCTAAAAATTTATTAATATTTTAACAATAAATAATTTATAAAAAGTATTAATAAAATTTGTAAATATCCGTATCTATTTATAGTTTATATATACTGTACCGGTTCGAAATCCCCAAGTGATCTTATACACCCAGACCCATATACGCACCGAGCATGTAATGACATATGTTACAAAAATGGAAAATCGATAACAATTCTCCGAAAATATTGTTGATTAAATATAAATAAAATATCTCTAAAGGGTAAAACTGACTTATAGTGGTCTCAACCCTTCGCCCTCTATTTTTAAAAAACTTAACTACATTTCTTTTCCTGCTAACTGTATCCAACTTTAATCGGTGTATCTAATTCTAAATAAACCATATCTAAGTATAAATGCTAATAAAAAAACTTAGATTTTGATGCGTTGTTTTCACTTGCAATGTATATGTAGAGGTCTTTACTGTATATATAACTATAAATAAATAAGCTATATTAATTATAAATGTTTTTACATAAAGATGAATAAATAAAAAAAAAAGAACTTACATTTCCTGCAGGCAAGGATCGTGTTTTGAACTACGTTATTGTCACTATGTAATTGCAAAGTATATCTAACTATAAATGTATTTTTTACATGAAGATTAATAAATAAAATATAATAAAACTTACAGTTTTATGCTCTATGTAGAGATATGGGATGGCAAAAGTGTGACCAAAAAAGTCCCTACTGTCAAAATTAGGAACTACTTTTGTCACGTGTAATTTTTGCCATGTGTAATTCCCCCCCCCCCCCCGTCCATTTACTTTTTTGCCGAAAAAAGATTCAAATCAATATTAAAACAGTTGTTCACAATTTGACATACTTGTTTTTAACATTGATTTGAATATTTTTTTGGCAAAAAAGTAAACGGATGGGGGGGGGGATTACTCACTGCAAAAATTACACGTGACAAAAGTAGTTCCTAATTTTGACAGTAGGGACTTTTTTGGTCACACTTTTGCCATCCCATATCTCTACATAGAGCATAAAACTGTAAGTTTTATTATATTTTATTTATTAATCTTCATGTAAAAAATACATTTATAGTTAGATATACTTTGCAATTACATAGTGAGAATAACATAGTTTGAAACACGGATCTTTGCCTGCACGAAATGTAAGTTCTTTTTTTTTTATTTATTCATCTTTATGTAAAAACATTTATAATTAATATAGCTTATTTATTTATAGTTATATATACAGTAAAGACCTCTACATATACATTGCAAGTGAAAACAACGCATCAAAATCTAAGTTTTTTTATTAGCATTTATACTTAGATATGGTTTATTTAGAATTAGATACACCGATTAAAGTTGGATAACAGTTAGTAGGAAAAAAAATGTAGTTAGGTTTTTTAAAAATAGAGGGCGAAGTGTTGAGACCGCTATAAGTCAGTTTTACCTCTCTAAAGAATTATTAGAAGTAGATTGAACCTAAAATTAGGTCAATCGAAGCCTTCCCTGTTAAATTATTTCACAATTGTTCGATTAACTATACGTTGACCATTTGGAGTCTTTACACACCTTTAAGAGCACTGAAATGTTTTACTTCAGTCTCTAGTGCCACCCTCATTCAAGAACGATATTGTTTATTCTCCTTTTTTCTCCCGAGAGAGTGTGCAAATATGAATGGTCAATATCGTATATTAAAGAATGAAATAATCTTGTCTTATTATTTAGTTAGACTGTTATTTTAAAAATGAATTTATTTGTTATTATAGAAATTCGGAAATGAATGTAGCGATGTAAGATGATAGATTGTTGATGATAATATCTAAGTATTAGATTATGTAAGATCAAGATGATATTGTATGTAGGGTTTATTTATATGGGAACAAGAATATATTATATTGATGATTTTGCAAGTATAGATAACATAGCCCTATAACTTGTATATATTCATGGCAGTGTTTATTTTCCTATGTGTTAAGGTTTAATGTGCCATAGTGCTGAATAGATAGCCTGGACATTATATTTGGTAGTAGGGGTTATTAGACAAGTAAGTCATACCTCATTTTATGTACACTGTGACCATGATGGTTAGTTGGTAAAGGTGTTATTAAGTTGAAGTATAGTTTATCCCATATGCCTACTAGTTAATGTGTTGTTGAAATTTATTGGATTACATTGTAAAGGATGGTAGTTTAAAATTGGAAATAATAAATAGGTTTATAAATACAGAATTGTTTATAAAAGTGGATAAGTTATGTTGCTTAGAATAAAATAAGTGTAAAATTATAAGAACATAATTTCATCATTAAAAGAATCATAAAACTTCTTATATTTAAAAAATGGTATTTAATTGTTTATTTTTATATAAAATAAATAATTAGTAATTAAAAGGGATTTATCATAATATTATTTAAGTATTAGGAATTTTTACAGACTTATTTTAATGCATATTTTTATTTACAAGTAAATAGACTGAATCATGTTTAATAAATGCAAATAATCATAAGTCTTATAAAAGTAGTTTTATAACAACATAATAATACATGCATTATATTTGGAGTTTAAAGTTATAATTAGTAAGTAGCTTAATTTGATGATATGCTCTGATACAAGGTGATAAATGATTTTAAACTAAATAACAAGAATAAAGTCATGGTAAAAATAGTACCTTATATTTTAAAAAACTTAATAAAATTTGAATAACTGTAATAAAAAAACTAAATAATAATAATATTTTTGAAAATAAGAGCTCATGTAAGAAAGATGTTTTGCATCCTAGATTTTAAATCATTTTAATTTGTATTAAAGAAAAAATATTTGAATATGAATAAATAGAATTCTATAGAATGTAAATAATGTAAATAATTTTTATTGTCAAGTTTGTTAATAAAATTGTTAAACTTGTTAGTCTTGGTGTTGACTCAATTTCTTCACATCACAATTACATAGTCACAGATAATTATAATAAAGACATAATATTTGCACATCATAAATAAATTATTATTTAAGAGTTATAATATTTTATTGTATACTTTAAAATGAAATATATTCAATTTATAGACAACTAAATACTTAAAATATATAAATAATAAATTTATTAATATCTAATCAATTTTCGTTCAAAAAATGAACCTTATCAAAATATTATAACAATTGAAAAAATTCACGTGATTTACATATCATATACAGGTCAAACTTAACAATAAAGATGTTTTTAAATTTTCCAATTTTTATTTAATGACCATTTACCACCTAACTTAACTGACCCTTGTACTAAATTTTCATACATTTCTCTTTATTTTTATGTATATACAATGTTTCATATACTTTTCTTTCTTTATAATTTTTACAATATTTGATGACATCAATACTTTCTTCACAAAAAAAAGACAGTAGTTAGTATTGAAGCTGCGAATATTAAAGATATGGAAAAAATTAATTTGCAGTCAAAAATTAATAATGTAATTAATAAGAAATTTTGACATATATGTAAAAATGAATGGAAAGATAAACAAACAATTAAGGAAATTATTGAAAAAGTTAAAAAAGAAAATTTAATTACTATTGAAGATAAAGAATCCAGGTTTGTAATATTAAATAAAGAAGACTATGAAGATAAAATTAAAAATGACTTGATCAAACAGGATTTTGTAAAAATAATAAAGAATCCAAGTACTTTAATTAAATATAAATATATAAAAATATTACAAAGAATGAGAGAAACCAAGTTGATTGATAATAATGAATATAAGTTATTATATCCAACTGCGTTTGAACATCCTATGGTATTTGGAAATATAAAAACTCATAAAGAAAATATGCCTGTACGATTAATATTGGACTTTAATGATTATATATTAAAAGAAATGTGTAATCTTATATATAGAAAACTTGCTGATGGTATGGGTTATGAAAAGTATTGTGTGAAAAATTCTGAGGAAGTACTAAAAAGTTTGAATACTGTTAAATTAAATAGAAATGGTAATGTAGCATCATTTGATATAGAAAAAATGTATCAAAGTGTTTCTAGGATAGAAAGTATTAACATTGTAGTTAGAAAAGTCAAAGATGAGAAGATAATTTCCAAAGAATGGATACAAATAATAGAAGAGGTTTTAATCATGATTAATGAGACTTTATGTGTTAAATATAATAATGAATTTTGGAGTATTGATAAAGGATGGATAATGGGCTGTTCAATAAGTGGAATTATGGCCTCAACTATGGTTGATTGGATTGAGCAGAAAATAATTGATAAGTATATTGAAAATGGAGAAATTATAAAGTATTTTAGGTATGTGGATGATATTTTAGTTGTAGGAAATGGAAGAAGCATAATGAAAGCTTTTAATGAGCTTAATAAAAAATATGTTTAATATTAAATTTACTATAGAAAGTAATAAAGAAGGAATAAAATATTTAGATTTATTAATAAAAAAAGATGAAAATGGAATGATTAATATAAAGCACTACATAAAAAATAAAAATGTTAGAGGAGTGATACATCCAGAATCTTATCAACCTTGGTGTCAAAAAATGGGGATATTAATAGGGTTAAAAGAAAAAAATTATAGGCTTACATTAAATGATAAAGATGCAATGGAGCAAAAATTGAAAATCCAAGATGAATACATTGAATATGGATATAATAGTAAAATTGTAAAAAATATTTTAATAAATAAAAATAGGTTTAAAAAAGTTAGCAATAAAATTTAAAGAAAAAATAAGAAATGGATTTCTATTCCATATTCTAAGGATGTATATTAAATTCTAAATGATAGAAAAGAAAAAATAAATCTTAATATAGGTATTGGATGGAAAAATTGTAAATCTTTAAAACAACTAGTAAATAATTCTAAAATAAGGAATGATAAGAATGATAGGATAGGAATAGTATATAAAATTATTTGTAAAATATGCAAGATGATATACATAGGTCAGTCAGCAAAAAGTAAAATAGAAAGGGGTAAAGAGCATGACAGAGCTATAAATAGAAAATATATTAAACCAGGTCCATTTTGCCATTTTTTAGAAACAGGACACATTATGAATTGTGAAGAAAGTATTGATGTCATCAAATATTGTAAAAATTATAAAGAAAGAAAAGTATATGAAACATTGTATATACATGAAAATAAAGAGAAATGTATGAATTTAGTACAAGGGTCAGTTAAGTTAGGTGGTAAATGGTCATTAAATAAAAATTGGAAAATTTAAAAACATCTTTATTGTTAAGTTTGACCTGTATATGATATGTAAATCATGTGAATTTTTCTATTGTTATAATATCTTGATAAGGTTCATTTTTTGAATGAAAATCGATTAGATATTAATAAATTTATTATTTATATATTTTAAGCATTTAGTTGTCTATAAATTGAATATATTTCATTTTAAAGTATAGTATATTAGAAAGACAACATACTGGTTTTGTAATGCCATCTTTGTGAAATATTTTATTGATATATTTTATTTAAGAATTTTATTTATTATTATTTTAATGGTCATGGAAGAATTACCAAAGATTTACATTAAATTCTATTAGTAATGATTGCCACATATTCTCATATTATACTATAATATCATACATGTTTACTTAAGATGCCATATGGATAATAAAAAATTATATTATTATTATGTGATATACCAGAACAACATTATAATTAGAAACATAGGAGAGTGAATTATAGATTAAAGATTAATATTACTATTTTATTATTAGTAGAATTATTGAATTGTAGTTAAGAATGATATTAAATCGCTTATCATACTTAATTACAAAAGTTATAATTAATTTTGAAATTATTTTAAAAGAATCTGAGATATTTTGAGCTAAATCAATTTTATGAAAATATTTAGATTAATTTGTTAAGAGTCATTTACTTAATTAATTTTGATTAAAGACGTAAGAGTACTATAAATGTAGTATTTAAGTAATAAGAGTAGGGATAGTATTCTTATGCCATTAAGATGATATCTTGTGGGATATTGACTTAATGTATTCGCTCTGCCACTTGTAAACTCACTTCATAGTCTCATGATTTTATTAGATATTCATTTATTTAATTTTATAAAACAGAATTATATTATTATTTATTATTTAAGCTAATTTGATCATTTGATATTATTAAAAAATATAGTTATTGTTGATTTAGAAACATTTTTAGATGAACATAATTATTTATCTGAGCTAGATCCATTTATCGTAATTACATATTTCCTGGAAGTGAGGGTACAAAGATAAGGACGAATTTGGCATGCAACATGGATGGCCTTGATATATGTTAGGGGGGTCATAGTTATTAAAACCTATAATGTGGGTTTATAGACACCAATTCACCGCTAAGGTTGAATTTGGCAACCCACGTGGATGCACGATGTGTAGTGGGACTACACACCGCTAAGGAATGAATTAGCGACTAATATGACTTGCATGATAGGTATTATGTTGGCATAGATATAGTTTAGGAAGGTATAGTGATAGTTGTAGATGTATTAAAAAAGAGTGTAGAAATTAAAATGTAGTTTTTAGGATTATTAGTAATCATATTTTGTTAAGTAGAAGTAATTTAGTTATGTTAATAGTAGTGACAATTATTTTAAAATTTGATTATGAAATTGAAATAAATATTTTATTATTAAAATTATTATTATAGGTAGTATTTATAGTCTGATTATTTAAAAATAAAATATCTGTTATTTGTAAATTAATAAGCAAATAAATATATGAGATATGTAAATGTGGCTAATAGTTATTTTATGATATGACCATATTAATTATTAAAGTGTTTAAAATAAATATTAAATATATTTCACTATGTGCAAATTTATCTGTGAATTGTGTGTGTGTGAACTGAAGACATAACACATATAATTTTGTTGTAAATAATTGTTATAATTTGGGAAGTAGTAGGTCAGGGGTCCCCAACCTTTTTGCACTTAAGAGCACATTCTATAATACCGGCCAGTTGGCGGGCACCATTTATTTTTTCAACCAGGGGGTGGGCACCATTTATTTTTTCAATGTAAATTTATAATTGGATATTGTTAATAATACACATAATGTACAAAAAAATATTTATTTCAAAAAGAAAATTTTAACATATAATTATCATTTATATTTTTACGCTGTAAAAGTATAGTATGCCCTACAATTTGATTACAATATAATACAATAATTTATAAAAAATTTTAAAAATTAAATTTATTTGTATCAGATAAATAATTTTTTATCATGTTCGGATAGCAGCGGGCACACGTAAAAAGGTCTGCGAGCACCATGGTGCCCACGGGCATAGGGTTGGGGACCCCTGTAGTAGGTAGTGTAAAGTTTTTAGATGGTGATATTCTATAGTTTATTGTGGATGTGAATTGGGTGGAGGTGAAAAGGCTAGTAGGGAATTATTTTTATGAAAATAAATTTATAGTAATACTGTTTAAAATTGAATTTTGGGAAATATTTAAAAATGAGTAATTGGGATAAAAAGTTAGAGCCTGAGATGTCTGGTGTTGTTACTGATGATAATATTTGTGAGGAGGAAGGAGGAGAAAAATTGGTAAATTTGGAGACAATTATAGAGAGTACTCAAATTATGAGTAGTAAAGTAGAGGAAGAAAAAGAGATAGCGGAAATAAAGAAGGTAGAGAGAGAAATAGTGAAAATTGATAAAAATATACATAACCTTTCGTTGTGGGATTTAATGAATTTTATGAAAGAGGAGAGTAGTAAGAATAGTATTTAGTTTGATTTAATAAATAAAAATTTTGAAGATATGAATAAAGCTAGAATAGCTTCAGATGCTAAATTTGATTCTTTTAAAAAAGATATGAAAGAGGAGAATAATTTACTAAGAGAGGATATGAAATCTCTTAAAGAAAATAATATGAAATCAGATACTAAATTTCTTTGAGAGAAGATATGAATAAAATTAGTAAATCTTTAGATGCTAAATTAGATTATCTTAGAGAAGACAATAAGACTCTTAGAGAGGAATTGCTTCTTGGATTTCAGGGGAGGAGCGTATTTTCAATGTTTGATCTGACCGCAAGCTACTGGTAAATCCCATTACACCCAGAGGACCAAAAGTACACAGCCTTTCGTCATCAAGGCCATTCGTACATGTTCCAAAGAATGCCATTCGGCTTGATAAACAGTGGGGTGGGTTTGATCAGATGTTTGAATGCAATCTTTTCCCAGAGGCTCAAGGATTTAGACCATTTGAAGTTTATTCTTTTCAGAATGTTATATGCATAATATTAAAATTAATCTGGAGAAGTGTACATAGGCTGCCAAGGAAATCTCCTTTCTTGGTCATTTGATTGGTGATCAAGGGATCAAACCTCATCCAGATAAAATAGTTGCTATTAAACAATTTCCCACTCCGAAAAATAAAAAACACTTGAGGTCGTTTTTGGGACTGTGCAATTATTACCATCGTTTTTACAAGGACTTTGCCACTGACACCCTCCATTTGTCCATCTTATTAAAGAAGGGAGAACCCTGGGTTTGGACCATAGACCATGACAAGGAATTTCAGACTATCAAAAATATTTTTTTAGAGACATTTATTCTGGCTTACCCCAACTTTGACAGGGAGTTTTATCTCCAGATCGACAGTAGTGGGTTTGGGTTGGGGGTCATCCTTTACCATCTGAATGAAAATAGTGAGCCCGGTGTTTTATACTTCTTAAGCTGTCATCTAAAAGGACCTGAACTTAACTACACTATGCCTGAGAGGGAGGCCCTGGCCGTTGTCTGGGGGTTCCAGAAATTGAGGCAAATACTATTGGGATCTTGGGTTATTGTGTTATCTGACTATTGTAGCCTGGAATTTTTAAATAGAAGCTATTTGCATAATGATAAATTGATTCGATGGAGCCTGTATCTCCAGCAGTTTTCGTATCAGATTATTTACAATTCAGGCCGAAACAATATTGTTGCTGATGTTCTTAGTCATTACCCAATCACTGTAGTATACCAAAACCCCTGTACTGAGAATATCATTGTCTGTAATTTAGAAACATTACTAGAGGATGAAGTAGTGAAAAGTTATAATGAATTAACCATACTTCAAGCACAGGATAATGACTTAAAAAAATAGAGTGTTTATAAATCCTGATGGTTTAAAAGAAAGGAGTAGGTATATTGATAGGATTAGGGTCAATTATAAGATAGTTGATGGGATTTTACTAAAGAGAAGAAGGGAAATGGGGGAGGATTCTTGGAAGGTAGTAGTTCCTACATGTCTGATAGATAAATTAATATATTATATCCACTGTCAGTATGGCCATTTTGGGGTGCAAAAGATAAAACCCATTATTAAAAATCACTTCTATTTTCATAACATGACTGAACATATGGTAGCAAAACTTAGGAATTGTGAATCTGCCTTAAGACAAAATTTAAAAATAGAACTTATGTGGGAACATTACAACCCATCTTGCCTAACCAGCCCAATGAATTACTAGCGTTAGACTTTTATGGACCCCTTCCTCCATTTAACTGACAAAAATTTATCCTTGTGACTTATGATGTATTTTCTAAATTTGTATGTGCATTTCCAGTCCCAAAGGCTGACACCAAGAATGTCACTAAGCACTTACAAGCATCCCAGTTTCAAGTGGTGGGAAAACCAGTTTCCATTCTTACAGATCATGCCACTGCTTTCATTTCTGAATATTGGAAGAAAATGGTGCAAAAAGCAGGACATCAAGCATATTATGTGTTCTATACGTAATCCACAGTCAAACCCCAGTGAGAGGATTATATGAGAACTCAGTTGTTTATTTAGGGTGTATCTGGGTGGGAACCATAGGCAGTGGGTACACAAGTTACCCCAAATTGTGCATTACATTAATGTAACTATTAACGAGTCCACTAAGGTGTCACCCATTCGGTTACACTTTGGTCACATAGAACCCCTATTAATTAAAGTCCTTTTGCCCATTATTCCAGAGAATGTTTATGTCTCGCACGATCTGATGCTGACTTGTGCTACTCTGAGAAGGATGGGTGACAAGCATGTTCGCCATAGTAAGACTGGCCCTCATCCTTTCAAGATCCATGATTGTGTGATGCTTAGAACTCCCCATGTCAGCAATCTACAAAAACATACCTTTGGGAAGTTTTTTAGATCTCTATGAGGGCCCTTCTGAGATAGTGAAACAGGTGGGTGAGAATGCATTTTTGATCTCTAACCCAGAAGGAATGAGAGGTACCTATAATGCTTGTAGCTTAATATCATGTCCAGTTGGAGTACTAGATAGTTAATAAATGTGAAAATATAAAAAATTCTGTATGCATCATTTTCTAAAGTGTAAATTAGTTTTATTTGTGTTGTTTAATAGTGATTAACATAACTTAATGGTGTTACTTAATTCATTTTTTTCTTTTATAAGGATGGGGGATTTGTGACCATCTGAATGGGCACAAGAGTTTAAGATACTTTGTATCTTAAATTAAATAGTTATATTGTATAAAAAAAATGAAATAGCCTTAGAATTTTAACATTTTTGCTGGAGATTGTTTAAAGCTTAAAAATGGATTGCTTATGCAGTTTATTGACCACTTGATAGGTATTCATTAGTATTATTGTGGATAATGAGGTATATAATGTAAGGAAGAGGAGTTGTGTTAATGGAATTGATACACTTTGTCAGAAAGATGCAAAGTTATCCTGTGTTAGTATAATATTATTTGAATAGTTTCAAAATCCTTTATTCATTAATTCTTATTCTTTTGTCAACAGATAATAGCAGTTTCAATTATATTTAGGTAAGATAGTTTAATATTTAGGTTGAAGTGCATGTGTATGCATGTATGACTCTGCATTATGTTTCATTTCATTTTTCATCTTTAATAACAGCAAACAATAGTACATTCACAATAAAAACATTTAAATAAGAGTAATTATCTTAAATAATTTAACAAATATATATTTCTTTACAATGATTAATAGATAGTTGAATCAATAAATTATTTTACAAATTAAATAAATTATTAGTCATTTTTATTTAATAGTTAATTAATATTCATTTTTCTTTCAAGTTTGTAAAAGCTATTTATTTTATTAGTATTTTTTTTGTCCTGATTTGATTCTAAAAAAATCAAAATGATTTTTTTTTTGTAAAGATTTTTTTTGCATATGTAATTAGTGGAGATAGAAGAAAAAGCATGGGAGTAACCTTGGAAGGAAATGAACTTTGCAAAAGAGAGCTATTTAACAAAAATCTCCAGTAGAAATGGAAAAAGTTAATTTCAAAATGCAGTTCTAAGTTTTAAAAAAAAAGGTATGTCAGGCTAATTTACTCTCTTCAATTTAAACATTTCTGAATTAATCCATTTATAACTATTACTCTTTTAAAAATGTGTGTTAATAATGTCCAGTCTACATTATTTCATTTAATTGCCATTTCAAATAAGAAAAGTTTACATAAATATTATTGTTGTATCATTAAGCAATGTGTTTTTTGATATATATGGAAAACACATGCAGAACTGTTTTATAGAATATATTTTAATTTCTCACTATTTTTCGTGTAGTGTTCTTTGTGAAGATTATACATAGACTTAAGGATATGTCTATTTTGATAGATCATACTATGTTTAAGTTCATCACAAGGAGATAACAGTATTCATTTATTTGATATTTCTGGAGCTGATACGTATTTTTAAATTAAGGAAATAAAATGTAAGCTACTTCTGTTAAAATTGAATAGAAGGACAGAAATGCAGGTAAATTTTGTTCTCTTCAATAAGGATGGAATATAAAATAAAGCATTATTAATTATGGAATTACTAAGGACAATTTAAAGTATTATTAAATGCTATTCAGAAAAATACTAAGGATAATTGTGTATTTAATCCAGAACTGCACAGAGAATATCTTATATTTTCAGTATAATAAAGGAGAAATTCACTGCTTGTGTATGATTTGGTACCTTGAATGGATATGCTATGAACACTGAAAGGTGCTGGGCATATTTAAGTTATGCTTATATTTTTTTTTAAGTTATACTGCAGGAGTGCATTTTAGTTTAAATTCAGTTTGGAGTGTGTCCCACATTATTCATAAACCCGGAGCAGAGCTTTGCAAGTGAACTTTTATTTTAAGTTACAAAACTAATAACTTTTGCATTTTTATTTTTTTTATTGCTTAATTCATATATAATGTATATGATAGGTAGAGAGGCTTAATTATTATTATGTTCATTTATAATCTGTGTTATTTTGATATTCGAGACCATCTCTGAGCGTATCTGAATGAGGAGTATGCTGGTAAGAATTGATTGTATTCAAATAGGTCTTATTATTCTTTTACGAAGGTAAAAGAAAGAAATATTTTTTTATATATTATTAGAGAGTTTTCTATTTATTTTACATACTTTATTATCTCAAAGTGAGAATTTTTTTTTTTTTGAATCAACAAACGTATAATAGAAATAGTTTGTTAGATATGAAAGAAAATTCGTTCGTAATAATTATAAATATTAAATTTTAAAAAGTAACCTAAAGTTTATTAAATTAAAAGTTATACCTTAATGCAATATTTAATTATCATATTACCTGCTTAGTGTGTAATTTAGAGTTAATATTATATATACTTTTTATTCGCGGGTGTGTGTTTGTTTTGCACAATTATGATATTTGTTTGATAAAGTACAGTTTGTGAATATTTTATGCATAAATTTCGTACATTGTCATATTCTACTGAGTTGAATGGATTATTATATTATCTGTATGTATTTATCTGCCAGCGTGTATTTATATGGTTCTATATTTAGAGAAGCTATGAGAATAGAAAGAAATCTTTGCATTATAATGTCTGTAGGAATAAAAGATCTTGCTTATTTAGTATATGTTAATAATTTTCCATGAGTAGAGCCTAGTTTATTTTATATCCATATGATTAATGATATTTTTTGAAGTGATGTTCTTAGGGCCCTGGTGATGAGGAAATAAGTCCCCACCAATAATGTATTTAGAAGTAGATGAGTTATTGTTGAAATATGATTAAATGATGTTTAGGAGGTTATGTGACGTTTTTCTTAGATTCTTGGTAATGAGGAATTGTAAAAGTGTTCAGTAAGAGTTATCTGCTCCTCATGTAGATTCCCTTATAATGTATAGTATGTATAATCATGAAAATATAGCTTTGTGTTAATTAATATGTGGCTAGATAAATTGTTAGATTAATTTTGGATGTAATGTTAGTGTCATATATTTATTGATGAATTACGACATTGTTCGAAATAAAATAATCGTATGATATTTTCTTAATGAATGGAGAGTTTACAGAAAAGATTGTTTTACATTACTGCTGCTTGAACATGCACACACATGCATAATATAAATAATATCGCGTATATAAAGTATAGAGATATTAAAATTAAAATGAGGAATAAATGTTTCTTTGAAATACATTACATTCATTTAATAGAAGTATAAAGTGTTAAGATTAAAACGGGAAATAAATATTTTAAAATACAGTGTATTTATTTAAATAAAGATTATAAATCATCAAATCATCAGAATAAATATGATTTTGTTGCTATGCATGAAAGGTATATGTAATCGAAAGCAATTATTTAGTCAATTAGAGAAAGTTGTTTTTGTTGAGTCAAATATAATTAATTTGATTTATTCTTTTAATCAAGAGTAATATCCTCTCCAAAGTATTTTTTTGTGCTAATAATATAACATATTGTTTATTTATTGCTGTAGATGAAACATGTAGGCAAAGCATGTATTCGAAATCAAGATATTTAAGTTTGTTATTAATTTGCTTTGATAGTAGGGATAATCCAAAACTGACGTTCAAAGTTTGTTTAATAATTAAAATCTGTAAAATAAATAGTCCATTTGTAATATTATGTTAAACAAGTTTATTTTATTGTAACAAATGATTTGTTTAGTTATTTAAATTTTAAAACTGTCGTGAGTTATTCTTGTATACATTCATGTTTTCCATTTCCACATCTCCATATTTCATAAATCTATTACAAAATAGATGTATTATTTTAGCGTTATAATAGCAAATCTGCTAGTGTCTGACAATATTGTATTTTTTAAATCCAAACATTATAAAGAACATTTGATACTTGATAAACGTATTAGAAAGGTTGCCAGGTCAGTATATTTGTGAGATGATGATATGAGATTAAAATACCCTATTTCTGTCATTATCTTATTATTAAAACACAGTAAAATGTTTAGTCAATTTGTTTTATTACATTTTATCATACTTTAGAATTATAATTTATGGGCCAATATATTTTATTTATTCAACTGTGTTTGTTAAATTCCCTGAAATCTTATCTTATTGTTTATTTCTTGATTGGCATTAAAGTAGATGTTTAGATTGTTATATGCCAAGTCATAGAATTGTTTAAGAATATAATTATAGCAAGCCGATACATGTTATGTTTGGATGAAGGAAGAAATTAAGTTTAAAGTATATTTTAATAGACTGAACCAATCAACATTGTGATTCTTTATTATACAATTGATTAACAAAGGAATTTGCGTTATATTAAATGTTTTGTAATATTTCTTCTTTTATTCATTTATTATCATGTATCTTATGAACTGCCTATAGCCTCCCACTGAGCTAAGTTGAACATAAACAAATTTAGAGTCTCAGTAATAATTTTGTATTATATATTTTATTATATTGTTCTATTCATTAATAGAACTGGTGCCTGGGCATTTCGCTCATGTAATGTATATGAGCGGTGTTGGGAGTGTAGGTTATAATATATATATAGCTAGTTATATTTGAAGCAGTTAATTTTTAAATGTACATGAAAAATTGATCGATATATATATATATATATTTACATACAATTCTAGCACGAATGTAGATTTTTGTGAATACATTTTTGGTAACAACATTGGAAAGCACTTTCTGCCAGTTTGATTTTTAAAAAGAACCCAAATTCACAAATTGACTCAACCAAGTAATAAAGATTGTCAAATAATATCTTATTCCTACTGTTGATACAAAGCATTCCAATTATTTTGTTCAATAGATTAAAAAAATGTAATTTCCATCAAAAATTAAAAAATAAATACATAAATTTCATAAAACTATCAAAAATAAAAAGGTCAAAAACAATATTTAGCAAATATTAATAATTAGCAAATACATCAATGTAAAATTATTCACCAGTATAATCACAAAACCAAAGTGTGAAATAACTATCACAATCAAATATGACAAAACAAAATTTAGTAATGATTATTAGTAAATGACCGCAAAAATGTTAATTAAATCACGTGAACAAAATAAACAAATCAAATACTTCTAGAAATTCAGTATTAAACATACTAGTAATTAAAAAATGGCCAAAAAATAGTTTGAAAATATTAAATAAATAATAATAACAATTATTAGGGTATTAAAATTAATACATAAAAAAGTAAAATCATATTAAATATGATTAAAAAGTAAAACAAATTTTATTCAACATAAAAATTAGGATGTTTAATAAGGCACAGGAACTTATTGGATTATTAAATATTAAACATAATACACTACAATTAACAAATATTAAAATATATATTTTATTGAAACTCAAGTTTTATATTATCTCAATTCATTGCAGCAAATGTCCTACTTTTTTATGTGGTAGACAGAATAAAAAAGCAGAAATAATAAAAGTTAATAAAGTGACATTGGCATAAAGTCTCTTTGATTTCTTATTATTTAGAGCAGTAAAAAAATACTTGGCTAAAATATTAAAACAAACTTTAAAATATTTATAATCTTATCATTTGCATATATAAAATTTCTAGAATAATTATATGAGAAAAGCTTACTTCATATTGATCATTTAAAAATTACCAGTAAATAATGCAGTAAGACAGTTGGAGACAGAAAGGTCATATGCACTTTGTCTTTTGACACCTAAATGTAAAGAAATCATCAAACAAAAACTAAAGCTGGAATATTTAAATTTTTTTACATGATGAGTTGCTTTTTTAATTTGATATAGTTGTTAATATCCTATCCAGATTACATAAGAAATTGTAATTTTCAGTCAAAAATAAAATTCAGGAATTTCATAAAAATAAGCATCATCAAAAAAGTCAAAACATTAAAAATACTATTTAGCACATATAAGTATTTGGTAAGTAACAAAAAAAATTGTTAATGTTGTCATATTACCCTTAAAAATCCAAACTACTAGCATAATCAAATTTAATCCATATCCCCAAAAAATTGTTATTTCAATCATGTGACCAAAAAAATTTCAAATTAATAATTCTGGTCAATATAAAATATTAAAATTATATAATATATAAAAAATTGAGCAGGGGGGAAAGAGTTTAAGATCAATTTTTTAGCTAATATTTTATCAACAAATAAAAAATTATGAAGTGTGAAATAGATATTAAAATCAGTAAATAAAATCATATTATAAACAAATAAAAAGTTAAAACAAAAAAAATTACTAAACCAACATAAAAACTGACAAAAATCATGCAAAAGTATTAAGAGTTCAAATTTTCAAAAACATTATCTAGTAATATCTAACCACTTGGTTATAATATCCCACTCCTTCATTTGAACTAATTATTTCTCTACATTGGCCCTATATTGATTGGGTATGATCATGCCTGATATAGTGTCTCATCTGTAACATGGATTTGGTATTCATAGCTTTTAATAATTCCAGATTTATCTAAATAATTTGATTTGTACTTGACTACTACTTCTTTTATGGCCCTTTTTTACCCTCCCTTCTACCTCAATTACTAGTTCATCAATCTGTGCCTCTATTAAAGATATTTCTGTCTCAAAATTTACATTACATATTGTTTGTTGATTTGTTTTCATCTGTGACCCAAAATCCACATTTTTTCCTCACATATAATCCTTTCCTCTTTATAATCAATCATGCATCCAATTTTGTACATAAAGTTGAACTCCAGTATGGTTTACCTTTTAGAATCAATAATGTGTGATGTATAATTTTATCCTCTAGTTTGATTTGCACCCAAACTTCTTTCTTGCCCAACTGTGCTTTTTTATTTTTTCCAGTGCTATCGGAATGCTTCTCATGAATGGAGTTTTTATCTCTATGGATTGTCTCTTCCTATGTTCATATATCATCTGCATTATCTATTTGGCTGCCAGAAGTCCACAATGTCTCTACCTCAATATTGTTTATTTGCGTAATAACATTCAGACATTCTTAAGACAAACATCATTCCCACATCCCATTCACAAATAAGATTATTTATTCTTTTTTCATCTATTACTGATTTCTTTACTTTGTTTCTTTTTTTATTTTTCCCCTTACTTGTTCTGTCAATTCACTTATCTCCTTATTCATTTTGTTCTTCAATTCTGTTCCCTCCTTCCGTATCTTTTTATTAATAGGTTCATGTCCTCTTTCTTCTCTTTTCCCTCTTCTTTTGCCATTGTTATCTTTATTGCTCACTTGTATATAACACTATTTAACTTATTTTTCTGATAAGAGATAACCAATAATAAAATAAATTCTTAAAACATCTATATTTCTCTGACTTTCAAAACAATATAAACTCCATCCTTTTTTTATTTCTCTTAATAATGAATGAGTACATTGACTCTCTCTTGTCACTTTTTTATTCCCTGTTTACATATGCCTTTTCCTATATTACCGAAATTAAAACAATTTTACTTATATCTTTTATTTCTAATTTATTCTTATCTAAATACTATTAGTATTTTGTTTTAATACAACAGCTTTTTAAAAAAATTTCCCCCAACTCTACTTCTCCCAAGAGAAAAAAACTTTCAAATCTCATGCAATAACTTTTTTATTACATGTAAAACTCTCATATTTATTCTCTGGCTCTCACTCCCTTTTGGGATGCCATTGTGCCATTTAGCAATAGATTAGGTCTGTACATTACACAGAATAATGCATTAGTTAATCAAACTATTATAATGTTTTCTCATTTTGCTGAGATTCTGGTAGGCTTTCTTTTACATACTATAAACTCCAAAGTTAATCAAGCTATGGAGAAAGAAATATCTTATTCCTATTTCCAAAAACATAGCTATATTTTCTGATTAACTGGCCTACTAATTGTTACAACCAGAATTGCTGATGAAATTAGTTTTAATTTATAAGAGTAAGAGGGTACCATAGTCAACAGACTTCTAACTTCCTCATATCCCATAATTTTGACATAATTAAAAAATCAGGGTTGTGATTTCCCATAACTTTATTTATTTTTTTAGACAATATTATTCCCAGAGCTTAGTCAATAACTATTAAATAGAATGATAAAGGTAACTTCTTTAATTAAATATTAATTAACCAACATTCACAACATCTAATATTCAAATTAAGAATGTACAAAGAGAGTGCTAAATCAATACTAAATATTTTATTAAAATCTATTAAAAATATTTATACAAGAATTAGTAAAGAAAAAATCAGAAAAAGGACATACACTAATTGAAATACTATTAATCAGATGAAAAGTTTTTGTCACATTTAAATTCTTCTAGCTAGTTCCTTAAAATTTTGAAAATCAGTCACAATCAGTATTATCTTTCCTGGTTAATGTTAACTGAAATTAAAGTCACAAATTGGGAGTAAATAATCTGAACGTATTGGTAAGTTTTTGTAGATTTGTGAGATCCCGAGCTCATTGAAATCTGATTGATCTTTCCTGCCAGCATCTTCACTTTTCTGGCCCATTCCTTAGCTGGAGCAAGAAGCTCGGTTGCAATGCCCCTTTTATTATGAAAAACAGGGTTCACAAGGCTTTGTTCCATGATGACTTTATTCAGCAAGTGAGTAGTGTCCCTGTGCAGATGCATTTCACTGCAACAGGTTACCCTTTGCAGAAATCTCCAACTCTAAAAACACATAAACAGAAGATAAATGAAAAGATCCAGATCAAAGTTGTCCTCTTCTTTTTATATATCGATCCAGTTTTGAAACTTCTGCACATTATTATTATCATGAAGCTATTAACTGAAAGGAGACCCTTTGATTCCTCTTGCAGGCCTTAAAGGAACCGAGCAGGGCAAATTCCTAATGTCCACTCCATACGTTCTTGTTGTTGCAGCTGTTATTACTATGTGATTGTTCATATAGTATACGAACATGGATGGGCTGCTCACCAACATGCATTGGCCAGCGTGGTGAGTTTATTGGCTTTTTACCTCTGAGTTTAAGATCAAGAAACACCATGGTCTTTCTTCTCAGTGCCTGATAAGGCAGAATGAATGTTTGTGTAAATGATAAATATTTTTCCAATACATATATACAATTATGACAGACAAAAATAAAGCATGGCCCTTATTCCCAGGAGGCTGTAAAGTCATCAACCAAGGCAGCGGTTGGTGGCCAAAGGCAGAGGGTGCTAAGAATCCCCTGATTGTGGACCCAGGCTGCCATTTGATGACGACTTTTTATTTAGGTACTTACAACTGCAGATCACTTTCAAGTGAAGGAAGATTGCAAGAATTAAAAGAAGAACTGTTTTATATTAAATGGGACATTATTGGACTTTGTAAAGTTAGAAGAAAAGGAGAAGAAACAATTGATTTAAAAAGTGGACATATACTCTATTATAAAGGCACACATATTGAAAATACAAGTGGAGTAGGATTCATTATAAATAAAAAGTGGAAGAACAATATTGTGGAGGTTGATGGTGTATCAGACAGGGTGGCAAGATTAATTATACAACTTAATAGCAGATACCAAATGCAGATAATTCAGGTTTATGCCCCAACAAGTTCTCATAGCAATGAAGTAGTAGAAGATTTTTATATGGATGTACAAAAGGCTTTTGATCAGAGTAAACAACATTTTAAAATTGTTATGGGAGACTTTAATGCTAGAATTGGTAGACAAATTAAAGATGAAATTGCTGTAGGTAATTTTGGTTATGGTAATAGAAATGAGAGAGGACATAGACTTGTGGAGTTTGCAAGAAAAAGAAAAACTTTATATTATGAATTCTTTTTTTGAGAAAAATGTTAAAAGGAAATGGACATGGAAGCATCCAAATGAAGGTACAGCAGAATTGGATTATATTTTGACTAACAGAAAATACATATTTCAAGATTGTAATGTTCTTAATAAATTTAACACAGGAATTGATCATCGATTAGTAAGGTGTAAGTTACGTGTTAATGTAAAACTAGAGAGACAAAAATTATTAAGAAAAACAATATTTACAGTTGATATTCCTAATCTTCAGAAACATTCTAATGAATTTAAATTGGAACTTACAAATAGGTTTCAAGTGTTAGGAGATTTTGAACATGATTCAGATTTGAATGAAATTAATATGAAAATAACTGATACACTTTTAAAAACTGCAACAAACATAGCTGGTAGAAAAAAAGCAGCAATTGACTAATAAAATTTTTACTGAGACTAGAGAATTTATGAAGAAAAGAAGGAATATGAAGATATACAAAAATGATGTATTAAAAAGAATTGAATATCTCGAATTTTGTAAAATGGTACGGAAAAGAGTTGAAAATGATATAAGAAAGTATAACTGTGAAATAGCAAGGAAAGCTGTAGAAGAAAATAAAAGTCTCAAAAATGTTAAACAACATTTTGGTATTGGTAGGAAATTTATATCTGCAATAAGAAAAAAAGATGGAATTATTACTAAAAAGAGAGATGACATCATGAAATTGGTAGAAGATTTTTATCAAGAATTATATAGTAATAAAGAACAAGTATTTCCTATATCTATTACATCTTCCGAATTGCCCAGAATTTTAAATGAAGAAGTGAGACATGCAATTAAGTGTATGAAGAAAGGAAAGGCTCCAGGAAATGATGGAATTATAATTGATATATTAAAAGAAGCAGGTGAAGAAATAGAAACAATTTTAGCAAAGTTATATACCAAATGTCTAAATGATAACATGTACCGGAAGATTGGAAGAATGCAGTAATAATATTAATATTTAAAAAAGGTGATAAAGAAGATATTAGAAATTACAGACCTATCAGCCTTTTATCAGTTTTATATAAAAATTTTACCAAGATAATTACACTCGTCTACAGAGAACTTTGGATTTCCACCAACCAAGAGAACAAGCTGGATTTAAAAGTGGTTTTAGTACAATAGATCATATCCAGGTATTGAGAGAAGTCATAGAAAAGACAAAGGAATATGAGTTGTCATTATGTTTTGGATTTGTAGATTATGAAAAGGCATTCGATTCTATACACATTTCTTCAGTGATTAAAGCATTGGATCATCAAGGTATAGATCCAGGATATTGTCATATTTTAAAGAATATTTATAAAAATGCAACAGCAACAATTAGATTACATAATGATACTGAAAAAATCAACATTGAGAAAGGTGTAAGACAAGGTGGCTCCATATCTCCAAAACTCTTTACAGCAGTGCTGCAAGAAGTATTTTGTGAATTAAAATGGGAAACTATAGGAGTGAAAGTAAATGGAGAGTATTTAAGTCATTTAGATTTCGCAGATGATGTAGTTGTTTTTGCAAATAATGCTTCAGAGCTGCAGGAAATGTTGCAGGAGTTAGGAGATGAAAGTAGAAAAGTAGGACTAAAGATAAATGTTAAAAAGACTAAAGTAATGTTTAATCGATTTGCTCAAAATATGAAAATAAAAATTGATTATGAAGAATTAGAAGAAGTTAACAGTTACAAATACCTTGGTCAGATTATTAATACAGATGGAAACATAATGGAGGAAATTAATCATAGAATTAAACTTGGTTGGAGTGCTTTTGGTAGAAATAACTTGATACTAAAAGGAAATATGCCTATGTGTTTGAAAAGGATGGTTTTTAACAAATGTGTTTTACCAGTTCTTACTTATGGATCTGAGACTTGGACACTTAATAGAAGAGCAATACAGAGACTTCAGACCACTCAAAGGAGTATGGAGAGATGTATGTTGGGAGTAACAAGAAGAAATCGAAAACGCAATGTATGGGTAAGACAACAAACAGGTGTTACTGACCTTATTGAAAAAATTAAAAGATTGAAATGGAGTTGGGCTGGACATATTGCTAGAAGAGATGATAATAGATGGACAATTGAAATTTTAAACTGGATTCCAAGAGATTGTAAAAGACCCAGAAAGAGACCACATGTGAGATGGATGGATGAAATAAGAAAATGTGCAGGGGTGTTGTGGAGAAGAGAAGCTAAAGATCAGAGAAGATGGATTAAACTTGGAGAGACCTTCATCCTGCAGTGCATTGATAATGGTTGATGATGATGATGATGACATTTATTTTTAACTTTTTGTAACTAAGTTTTTATTTTTAGTAAATCATTTCCAACATCTTTAATTAGCTTCCAAAAATGTTTTGTTGATTGTAATCTTTTACTTTGGAATTCTTTTTGTTTAACTGGATTAGTAATCAGCATGTCTTTTTTTTATTCTTTACAATTGTTAACTTTAATTAAATTACAGATAAATAATTTGAAACAACAAAAATCAACTTTCACTGTACATTTAAAAAAAATTACACAAACTAAACAAAATTTAAGAGGCATTAATTTAAAAAAAATTTAAATTTACTTTTTTTAAGCTCTTAAATATTTTTCAAAATGTCAATATATTTGTACCCTCTATTTGTAGATGGTACACTATATATGATTTACTCTGTTCATGTGTAAAATCAAATAATTCTAGACCACAGTTATATTTCCTGGAACTGATCTAATATTTTATTTTGATTTAAATTGCTGATGGAATCAGTTTTTATTTGTTTAAGAATATTCCAAGGTCTGTAGATCCATTGATTTTCATTATATCACATCTCATCAATTCAAAGCAAATAACTAAATATAATAGTCTAGAAAATTTTCTTTTGTCTTACATAATATTTTATATTAATTGTCCCCAAACTTAACCATTAAATAAGCATATTGGCATAGGTAATTTACATCTTTCTCAAAATATTTTTGTAAGATCTAACAAACTAAGATTAAGAATGTACTTGAATGTTATATTTCTGGTAAATATTTTGTTAGAACAAACTAAAATATTTAGACAATAATTTGTAAATTAATAATAAAATGGAAGAAACATACACATCCAGACAATACTACTAATCAATTAATCAGAACAGTTCATAACGCAACTCTTTTTGATTGTTTTACAATAGCATGTTGAAACTGCAGGAGGGTGTTATTTCTGTGATAGTGCACTGAAATATGCCGTTTAGGCGGCCTACCACCGCTAGTGAACATTCTATTTCTAATGCGTAAGCCTAGAAATACTCCGTTCTGGTACGGGGTGGCTGCTAAGTGTCTATTTCTACACTAATGCACAGAAATGACATTGAATCTGCTGTAGAATCTATCATGTCAGCTTACAGCTCAGATTTGTGCTAAGCATTTTCGATGTGCGATCACCTTTCACTTTTGGCTACAGTATCGGGTGAGGGTGTCTGGAATTCCGAGTGTCAAAACTATTTTAATCTTCATTAAGACCATCTCCCCCTCTATCTGCCATCTTTTAGGAATGTCTACTAACAATTATCAGCAGAGTCTTATGCTTCCCTAGCGACGCTCTTCCGATCTAAAAAAATTGGCAAGTGTAGGTACAAGTGCAATTCAGATCAAATCACGCTCTAAGTCCCATTTCTGTGAGAACAACGGCAAGCTTCATCGAATGGCTGAAATGGGAGACTTTCTGCAAATGTCAAAGATTCTCTGACTGTTGATGTTGGAACCGGGTTATCAAACCAAAGAGCTTTGAAGCTGCATGCATGCTGTTGTTCCTAAACAGCCCTAAAAGTTGTTTTGAATTGCCATAAATATATTTGTGTGGTTTTTGGTAATTACGGGGGAAAAGTTGGTCAACCTTCGAGTTGGACTGTTATGTTCACTTAAGAATTATAACCACCCACCCCCCTCTCCCAAAGTTTGACCTTTTGGTTGTAAATGTTTGGTAGCATTAAATGGAAATCGATTTGGTATTTGTAATTTATTATAAAACAACAAAAATATCAAAAAGAAAAGAAGCTGATTTTGTCGTAGAATACCCGACTGCCACCAAAAAAAAAATGTAAGTAATGAGAAGAATCAAAAGTAACTATTTTTTAAAATTCATTTTGATCGATGTACCCTTTTTTTGTTGTTGTTGTTTTCATTCCAAAAATTTTATTTGATAGATAGTAATAAGTTTTAAATGTAATCAACAAAATAAAAAACATACATATAACAAAAAAAAAAAGAATTCCCGGCCCCAAAAAAATCTAAGTATTGAAAAGAATAAAAAAAAAAATTAAGTACTTTTTTTAATTCAATTTTTTGATTTCTGCATATTTTTTTTTTGTTGTTGTTGTTGTTGTGAGTTCAAAAATGTATTTGATATTAACTTTACTTTGAAATGTGATAATAAACAAACCTGTTGGCAATGACCCCACAAACAGTATATTTATCTTTGTTTACAAACAAACACCACCCTCCAACGGTTTCAACACGCTATTGTAAAGCAATCCTCTTTTCTTAAGTCTCTTCTAGGAAGCAATCAATAAAATAGTCCATTGAAAAATAGAAAAGTGAATGTCTCTTTATTGGTGTTAGAAGCTTATAGTTGATGTTAAATTTGTATACATATTTAAGCAGACATGAGTTATTGTATGTCTACTAATTTACTGGTAAATTCCTCAGGTTTATGTATCATTGATACTTACCATGCATAGTTTTTTTATGAAGACCTCCATAGTAATCAATTACTAATCTAATATTTTATTCTGATTTAAATTGCTGGTGGAATCAGTTTTTATTTGTTTAACAGGATGCCAGGATCTGTAGATTCACTGATTTTCATTGCATTGCAGCTCATCAATTCAAAGCAAATAATTAAGTATAATATTCTAGAAAATTTGTTTTTGTCTCAAATCATCTTTTATATTAATTGTTCCCAAACTTAACTATTAAACAAACATATTGGCATAGGTAATTTACATCTTTCTCAAAATATTTTTTTATAAGATCTAACAAACTAAAATTAAGAATGTACGTGAATGTTATATTTCTGATAAATATTTCATTAAAACAAACTAAAATATTTAGATGATAATTGTGAATTAATAATAAAATGGAAGAATCATACATATCCAGACAATACTACTAATCAATTAGTCAGAACAGTTTATAATACAACTCTTTTTTAAGTTTCTTCTAAGAAGCAATCAATGAGATAGTCTATTGAAGAATAGAAAAGTGAATGTCTCTTTGTTGGTATTAGAAGCTTATAAGTGGTATTTAATTTGTATACATAGTTAAGCAGACATGAGTTATTGTATGACTACTATTTTACCAGTAAGTTCCTCAGGTTTATGTATCATTGATGAAGTCCTTCATATTAATTAACATCGATTTCATTCTGGTGACTTTTCACATTTCTGGTTCATAGTAAGATAAGGCTAGACTCAAAGTTTTTTTTAACTTTTTACTCAATCATGATGAATGGGTACACCATATTAATAGTTCTGTATGGAGGCATTTTACTGCAGCTTTTAACAAAAAAAAATGTAATAAGCCTCTCATGTCATTTCACTCTATGCAGCACACAAGAAAATAGCCAGCAAATGATCCCTCTAAAGTTGTCTGCTTTTTTTATACTGTGACCAGTTTGAAATCTCTGTGCATATTATATTTTCATCTTTTATTTTCTTGGATGATTTTAAGACAGATTTATAATTAAATAATGTAAAAGAAAGAGTAATAAAAAATAGCAGTGGGAGAAAGATGTAAGTAAAATATAATTATGAATATTTAATATGTTTGTTACTGTTTATGTTAATGTAAGATGAAGGTATTTATGTAATTGAGATTTATTTATAAACATGTATTTCATATTGTTGTTGCAGATCCTTGAAAATGACTGTATGAAGATAAAAACAGTTGAAACATTGGAGTTTTGTATTATATAAATATATATATATGTTCAGTATAGATATTAAAAAATAAAGTTTTTGAAATGAAAAAAGGAGAAGGATTTTTAATTTATTGATATTTTTGTAGAACATATATATTTTAAAAGAAAAAGTGATTGTACATTTGCTGTGCTATAATATATGATTTCTTATTGAATTAGAGATCAATAATCTTGTACATTTTTTTTTTTTGCTTTCTAACTATAAAGTTCTTTTTTTATATAAATCCATCTGGTGCCATATTTAATTATTGATAAAACTCTGATTGTAATTACTTGCATTTGTAATTTCCTCTTTTTGTTTATCAACAATCTGCATGTATTTCTATTCTTTGCAATTTTAATTTTATGTTATTTAAATAGATAATACAAAACATAAAAAAAACTTTTAAAACTGATTAGTAAAAAAAAACTTTTATTGTATGCATCTAAAAATAAATTATATTAACAACAACAAAAACTAAGTTGCGTAAAACTAAGTTGCGTATATTGAATTATTTCTGATTTTTATTATTTTTCTTCCTTTAGCTTTTAAATATTATCAAATACCAACACTCTTGTACCATATATATATATATGGTATAATATAAATAGTAAGTAGCATTACATAATATTATGAATAGTAACCAGCATTACATAACATTTAATATTTTAAACACTTAACACACGTAGATATATATTTATATACATGACATATATTATGTCAGTTTATTATGTGGAAGTATAAAATTTTAAAATAATAATTAAAAACAAAATCTCACAATGATAAGTAGTATTATATCTATCATCCAGAATTGTTAATTTTTTTAAGAAAAAATCAAACTATATTTTTTCCAATTATAGTAATTACATATAAATTAAATATATGACACACTGTTTCAAGAAACGTCATTCTCTTTTTGAAGTGTTGATGGTCAGATGCATCACTTTTTTTATTTATATTTGTAAATATTGACATTAGATATATGCTCAATACAGTAATTAATTACAGGTTGATATAATACAAGGCTTTAACTAATATTATTCTTTTGCTTGTTTAGGAAATAGCCTAAGTGACAATATTCTCATGAGAATGGTATTATAGACATTTTTTAGATTCTAATCAACTAAATTGTTCTGTCACATGCAATATTCTGTAGAAATTTTAAATACTTATTTATAATTTTTTTTCATTTCTTCACGTTTTAAGGTTACCACTTTGAATGATTTCCAAAGTTTATAGATGTATCACCCTAGGTTGGAAACCTCACTTTTAAAGAAAAAAGGACAATGAGGAGGATCATTTTAAATAAGATGTTGTTATTTAGACATTAGGCTTTCAATCTTAAATTATTTATTTATAAATCTAAAAGACAGTTATTCAACTTTCAATGCTAATACTTACATTAGACAAACCAAAAATATTTCAAAATAAAATAATTAAATCTGTCAAAGTATTTTCTCATATATTAATCCATAAGTAATAAAAATAAATTTTTAGTTTTTCTTAAAACTTTTAACAATTATTTATTATGTACGTAGGTAATATATTGAATGGTATACTTTTACATATGGTTTATGACTGTGTTGGAATTTGGTAACATTTAAAAGCTGAAAAAAAAAAATTTTAAAAATTGTTCAATAGATGCAATTTAGTTTTTTGTAGTTAGTATAATTTATTTTTAGATAGATAGAATGAAAGTTATTTGTGTTTGACATCTACTGAATTAAAGTTAAAATTGGAGTGAATATAAATACATGCAGATTGTTAATCCAGCTAAATAATAGAAATAAATTCAAAATCAAGTGATTACAATCACAGTTTTATCGATAATTAAAGATGGTCAAAAGAATTTATAGACAAGAAGAATAAAACTTTGTAGCTAAAAATAAAAAAGGAATGTACAAGATTATCAACTTGTATTCCAATAATAAAATAAAAGATGAACATGTATGAGCAGAAATCTAAAATCCAATCATTGTATAAAAAGAAACAGATAACTTCAATGAGGATCTTCTGCTGGCTGTTTTCTTGCATGCTGCATAAAGTGAAAGGACAAGAGGGATTAATTATGGTTACTTTTTAAAAACTTCAATAAAATGCTTCTATCTGTTGTATCCAGTCATTGTGAGCAAGTAAAGAACAACATTTACTGACATCTCTCATCAAAAAGTCACCCAAAAACTTCAAGTTTAGACTTACTTTACTATGGAGCCCTTAGTAAAAAGACCATAATAATCAATGGTAATTACAAATAATCAGTGAACCACATAACCTGAAGAACTTACTGGTAAGTTATTATTCATACCCTAACTCATACCTAATTCAATGTTTGCAAACTAACTTTTTTTTATTCTAATATTGGTCTGGAGGATTACCATTCATCAGGTGGGAAAATAGAACCCTGCCTACTTCTAGTCTGCCATTTTATTTTTACATTCATAGAGTCTGGTTTTACAAGCTCTTCACAGTATTAGTATTCTTTTTCTCTTCCCCCAAATCCTTGCTCTATATATACTAGCCAAGTATGAAAATAATTTTCCATACTGGCTTACCTTGCAGTGAAATAATCCATTACCATATTTTTACTACCACACCTGATGTGTTTATTATTTATATTTAATTTCTAAACTATAGCAGGATGCTGCAAGTACATTTGCTTTTGTTATATCATTTCCAGATATCCTGACTATGGTAATTCTTTTGTTACAATTTTAACAACAAACATAAAAAAAGAAAGATTACAAAACGAACATTTTGAGGCAGTCTATTCCTCAGTTTATAACACTTGCAATTTGGCAAAATTGTTGTTTTTGTTCTACTGGCTAATTCCTTAAGCTATTAGTGCATGCCTGTGGGATGGCATTAGTGAAATACTATTGTTCAGCCTCCCAATCCTCATTTACTTTTTAATAAATAAAA
This sequence comes from Epiperipatus broadwayi, assembly GCA_028023455.1. Lineage (NCBI taxonomy): Eukaryota > Metazoa > Onychophora > Udeonychophora > Euonychophora > Peripatidae > Epiperipatus > Epiperipatus broadwayi. The sequence goes on along the minus strand of JAQFVV010000293.1, from coordinate 513,571 downwards.
TCATGGTATGATATTTTAAGATTTAAAATAAAATGATTTTTGTAAATATAAGTTTTAAATATAATATATATATATATATATATTGTACCGGTTCGAAATCCCATTCTCTTTATCTATTTCAAAATTGATACTCTAACTGTATCGGTGTACGTCATGAGCATGAAATGACATGTACATTTTTAAAATGGGAGATCGATAACAATCTTCAATAATACCTGGAGTGAAATACAAGTGAATATTACATTACTAATTATTAAAAGAAAGAAATTTGATTTCAATTAAAAAAACAAAATCTTTTTCTGTTAAATTATTTATATTCCCACCCCAATATCTATTTGCTCGGTAGCCATTTTCCCTCACTCTTCACATACCTTTAAAAGATTGTACTAATTTGACAACCCTCAGCACCACCCCCAACATAATAAAAGAAAGCAAAAAAATAAATAATTTTCCCTTCCCTATCTGTCGAGAGAATATGCAAAGAGAAATTTCTTTTCTTTTCTTAGACATAAGTTTTCTTTAGGTGAAGAAAAACTGGGTGAAAATATATTCTAATTTAACTCCCCAATATAATATCCCGATGGCTAGTTCATTTCAAATTCTCTATCTCATGGTACTTTAAATATGTATTGCTATAACTTTTATAGCTGTGGTCAGCAAATATCACAAATAGGTGATTATATTTTATTATTATTAATTTTCTTTATTTTATAATAGATTATATGATAACAAATAAAGTATGAGAATATATCATTTATTTAACTAAAATCCCCCTTCCATCACATATATTTTTAAACATTAGAATAGGGAGGCATAAGTTAATTATAGGTCTTTCTATTTCACTTGCATGGTGGTTATACATATAATTACACAAGAATATCTAAATCTTTATGGTCAAGATCTACAATTTGATTAAACAAAAAAAAATCCATTTTCTAATTTATATCCGAGTTAACTTAATTGCTATAAATACAAATGGTTAAATATGGATGCCAATGTGTGTGTGTGTGGTCTATACTCCCTCTCCCTGCACAAAATAATGAATATTTCATTTTATAAATTTCCAAAATACTAAAATACATTACATACAGATCTAACCCCTTGAACTTTCCCCATTTGCTCATATAAACTCTTAGGATTAGATACCTTTACATTTGAGTACGTAAAATAATAATTTACATATACATTTTTTATATATAAAAAAAATTTTAAAAAAAAAATGTATAGGTCGGCTATATATATATTACTCCATGTAAGGTGACACCACCATGATTAAACATTAAATAAGATGTAAAGGTGAAATTGGGTAAAAGAACAAGAAATAATAATAATCTTATATTTAATGGGTTTGTGTGAGATCTGTGTATAAGCAGTATTATTTTACAATATTTTATATAATAATAAAAAATTATATTTTATCATGTGTTAGTAAATATGTTACAATTATTGGGGTTATATACACTCTAAAAATACAAATAACAAAGTATATGAAAAAAAAAATTATAAACATTTTTTTTTATTTTACTCATCTCGATCTGCTTGCTCTCCAGGTTCAAACTTCTGGGCAGACCATCTCAACTACCAGGAAGGATGATGATGTTCCCTTTAACTCCTCTCCATCCTTGTAGATTCCTTCTATCAGGGTATACTGAGTCTCTGACACAACCATCTGGGCGACTACATATCTGAACTGGCGGGTGTACTGCTATGGTTCTTTCTATTCCATGCTTTTGTAGGCTATCAGATGAAACTTGGTTGTCCTTTTAGTCATGGCACTCCAAAATATGTTTCTTTCTTTTTGATTGGTTACTGAGCAGCATATGCTTCTATGATTTTACACATCATATGGGTATTGGTGGCTTCGATTAATATTTGCACAAACCACCAGTTAAGACCTTCTACAGAAGTTTGTTCATTGAAAAACTTATATGAATTAAGCTCCTTCTTGAATAAAAAAAAATAATCAACAATCCAACAGCATATTTATCGAAAAGAATAAATGTCTAATCATAACCTCCCCCATACCGTACAGGTAGGTTCTGTAGCTCTGTCCGTTCACTAATAATATTTTACACCACATGTAGATTCATCTGTCTTTCTCTCAGTTCAATACTAATCACTAATATTTTTACACCACATATAGATTCATGTGGCTCTCTTTCCATCCAAATAAAATCAATAATTTAACTTAACCACATATAGATTCATTTAGCTCTCTTTTGTTCCAATAAAAAAAATCAATAGCTACTCTTCACCTCACAAGTAGGTTATTGTTGCTCTCTCTGTCCAACACTAATCAATAACTAAAACTTTTTTTTTACCTCCCAGGTAGGTTATTGTATATCCACGTCCACCCACAAGTTTCAATTACTTACATCCCCCTTTGAGCTATTGCATCAGATAATTTTACTTTTGTACATTCTTTATAAAATCATGTTTCAAAAATCTCTTTTTAGGAATTTCAAAACTCCATATTGGAGTAATAGACCACCCACATTCTTTAGATAACAGCTTTGGAATTGATTTACAAATTAATTAATTAAAAAAAAACTACCTGATTACATACAAAAAAGTAAAAATAGAAAAACAAAGATTAATCAAATCCACCTTTTAAACGGAAGATTCTTGTCAATCACACAAAAAAAATATTTTTATATATTTTTAAAATAAAAGAAAACATTTTAAAAATTATCAAAAAGAGAAAAATATATACGAAAACCTTTATACATATACATATTACATATAGTTCACAATAAATATGATACATTTATAGTGTGTTTTTATACATATTAGAATATTTACAATAAGTGACACATTTATAGTGGGTTATTCTTTCAAAAAAAATTACTATATAAGTGTTAGTTGTGTCTGCAAGGAGATGGGAATCTAGTATAGACCAACTCTCATTGTTTATTCCTTTTTATTTTATTTAACGAATTCAATAAATTTAGCTGTGCCAAATTGTTGGCTACAGCCATCTTGTGCATGGACGTTTTACGGTCTGGCACAATATCTCCCTCCCCAATGAGATCATTAAAAAAGAATAATTGTTCTTTTTTAATATCTTACTTAATTTATTTATCTACTATTAACTTTTAATGTTTCTATACCAATTTAATCACTATATTTTTATTATGTTTTTCTCTCTCTCTTTTTATATACATGACTGAAGACCCTCGCGTCTGATGGGCAGAAATGCAAACCCGAGCTCCCAAACACTAATATGTCCAAGCAAACATCATATTCCCGCATCTAGAACGAAACAACAATAACCCAGCACATCAGTCCAAAGGCCCATACTTCATCCAAAACTCTATGACAAACAATATATGTCAAGTATCGAAAATGTTCAATAAATGCATCCCTGCTCATGTCTTTGAAGGCTTATGGGATCTTTTTGGATTATGGAACAGAAAGGATGAACTCTTCATTTTCGAAGAGCCAATTTAAATGAATAACCGTAGTAAATGCACCCATGCTTCTTTCTTTTAAGGCTTACAGGGTCTTTTTGCATCACAAGGTATGAAGGTCCGTGAGAAAAGATTATCTCCCTTTTCTCAACTAGACAGTACCCCCCGCACAAATGATGGAGTACATACACTATTACAAAGTCATAGAAATTCCAAACTACATATAGATGTCAGGCTGACCCACTGACCCCTTGCTGCCTCCTGAGAGGACAGAAACCCAGATACAATTCAGCCCCTACATATCATGCCCTAGAAACACAAAAATCTACACTCGCTACCCTCTAATGGAATGATCAATAAATAACTACTACTACTACTACTTATCCTTATATTACACTTTGTAAGCAAATATATATATATATATTATTCTTACTAACTCCATCCCATATTACAGAGTTAATATGCAAATTTTCCCTAGCTTTATCTGGTGGTTTAACGTCATGCTGATGAGTTTCTCCCATACGTATTTGAGCTCTGACTTTTTTACTCTGAGAGTACAATTTACGATTTATGCCTCCTGAAAAATATGAGTTCTTTCTTTGTTCAATATCATTAAAACTTTCTTGATACATATGCATAAGGTTCTCAAGCTCTTTTACCATCTTGCATTTCTCCTGTAATATAATACATCTGGCTTTGTGTTTAGCCCTTTTGTACAGCTTAAAATTTTCTACACTTTTATTGTCCACACATGTTTTATATGCTCCACATTTCTTCTGAATACTCTCTGTAATTTCATTTATCTGATCGGCATCTGTCATTTCCACATCCCATAGTCTACAATCCCCTACTTCACTACTAGTTAATTTACATTTTTTTGATTCATTTTCACTTGGTTCAGATTCCTCTATTTTAGTTTCAGATTGTTCTGCATTAATTTTACATTCATTTTTTATTTTATTTTCAACTTCCAAAGATTCTCTCATTTCATCTTCAATTTCATTAAGTTTTCTGCATTATTTTCCATTTCTTTAACATCATCTATATTTTTGTATATACCCTTAGTCTGTTCAGACATCTCTTTTCTCCATTCTTCTAGTTCTTTTGGTATTTTATCCATTGCTTTTTTACATAATTTAATAACTCTTGCATCATTGCCTTTAGGTCTTCCTTTTCTTGCTGTTTTTCCATTTTTTGTTTTTTGCTCTCATCAACGTATATTCATATTAGAAATCCTATAACTTCATGAATCTTTAATCTGTAATTTCAGGAATATCTATTAAGTTATCTTTTTTTTTTATTTTGCTCATATTAAACTATATTAACTTTTGTAAGTATCTTAAATCCTGAATACATAATTTTAATTCATATTAAAAACTTAAAATCGCATACTCCTCTCTATTTAAAACTACAAATATATAAAATTTAATCTCGTATTATTCTACACAGTACACCACACCTTACGTTCAGTCCCATTCGCCATATGTTTAAGTCATCTTCCTTCCAATACATTTCCCCAATTCTATTATAATTCACTTGAGCCACGCTAACAAACTAACAATCAAAAAAAAATTCTAGATACTCTTCTTTTTTGAACCGTTTAAAATGTATATTACTCAACCTACAACTCATCTGTACTACATTTGGTAAGTAAACAAAAAATATCTATCTTCGTTAATTTCATTTCCACTAATATTACTAATTTTGTTTTCTTTCATCACTCTATTTGCAATTTTTATCTGAGGCCTTATATGTTGGGGCCATTTTCTGTACCGGTTCGAAATCCCATTCTCTCTATCTATTTCAAAATTGATACTCTAACTGTATAGGTGCACATCATGAGCATGAAATGACATGTACATTTTTAAAATGGGAGATCTATAACAATCTTCAATAATACCCAGGGTTAAATACAAGTGAATATTACATTACTAATTATTAGAAGAAAGAAATTTGATTTCAATTAAAAAAACAAAATCTTTCCTTGTTAAACCATTTATATTTTCATCCCAATATCTATTTGCCCAGTAGACATTTTTCCTCGCTCTTCACATACCTTTAAAAGATTGTGATGTGATGTACTGTGTACTCCTCAAAAAAATAAAAACCACAAATAAAAAAACTAATTTGACAACCCTTAGTGCCACCCCCAACATAATAAAAGAAAGCAAAGAAGTTAAATAATTTTCCCTCCGCTATCTGTCAAAACAGTATGCAAAGAGAATTTTTTTTTCTGTTCTTAGACATAAGTTTTCTTTAGGTGAAAGAAAACTGGGTGAAAATATATTGTAATTTAACTTTCCAATATAATATCCCAATGGCTAGCTCATTTCTAATTCTCTATCTCATGGTACTTTAAATAAGTATTGCTATAACTTTTATGGCCATGGTCAGCAAACATCACAAATAGGTGATTATATTTTTTTATTATTAATTTTCTTTATTTTATAATAGATTATACGATAACAAATAAAGTATGAGAATATATGATTTATTTAACTAAAATCCCCCATCCACCACATATATTTTTAAACATTAGAATAAATTAATTATAGGTCTTTCTGTTCCAATTGTATGGTTATACATATAATTACACAAAAATATCTAAATCTTTAAGTTCAAGATCTACACAATTTGATTAAACAAAAAAAATCCATTTTCTAATTTATATCTGAGTTAACTTAATTGCTATAAATACAAATGGTTAAATATGGATGCCAATGTGCATGTGTGGTCTATGCTTCCTCTCACACAAAATATGAATGTTTCATTTTATAAATTCCCAAAATACTAAAATACGTTACACACAGATCTAACCTCTTGAACTTTCCACATTTGCTCATATAAACTCTTAGGATTAGATACCTTTACATTTCAGTACATAAAATAATAATTTATGTATATATTTTTTATATATATAAAATAAATTTAAAAAAAAATGTATAGGTTGGCTATTTATATCACTCCACATAAGGTGATGCCACCATGATTAAACATTAAATAAGATGTAAAGGTGAAATTGGGTAAAAGAACAAGAAATAATAATAATCTTTTATTTAATGGGTTTGTGTGAGATCTGTGTATAAGCAATATTATTTTACAATATTTTATATAATAATAAAAAATTATATTTTATCATGTGTTAGTAAATATGTTACAATTATTCGGGTTATATACACTCTAAAAATACAAATAACAAAGTATATGAAAAAAAAAAATTATAAACATTTTTTCTTCATTTCACTCATCTCAATCTGCTTGCTCTCCAGGTTCAAACTTCTGGGTGGACCATCTCAACTACCAGGAAGAATGGTGATATTCCCTTTAACCCCTTGCCATCCTTGTAGATTCCTTCTATCAGTGTATACTGAGTCTCTGACACATCCATCTTGGCGACTACATATCTGAACTAGCGGGTGTACTGCTATGGTTCTTTCTATTCCATGCTTTTGTAGGCTATCAGATGAAACTTGGTTGTCCTTTTAGTCATGGCACTCCAAAATATGTTTCTTTCTTTTTGATTGATTGCTGAACAGCATATGCTTCTATGATTTTACACATCATATGGGTATTGGTGGCTTCGATTAATATTTGCGCAAACCACCAGGAAAGACCTTCTACAGAAGTTTATGTTCATTCAAGAACTTATGTGCATTAAGCTCCTTCTTGAATAAAAAAAAAATATTCAGCAATCCAAAAGCATATTCATCGAAAAGAATAAATGTCTAATATAATAATCTCCCCATACCATACAGGTAGATTCTGTAGCTCTGTTCATTCAATAATAATATCGTACACCACCTATAGATTCATGTGGCTTTCTCTCAGTTTAATACTAATTACTAATATTTTTACGCCATGTATAGATTCATGTGGCTCTATTTCCCTCCAAATAAAATCAATAATTTAACTTAACCACATATAGATTCATTTAGCTCTCTTTCATTCCAATAAAAAAAATCAATGGCTACTCTTCACCTCACAGGTAGGTTATTGTGGCTCTCTCCGTCCAACACTAATCAATAACTAAAACTTTTTTTACCTCCCAGGTAGGTTATTGTATATCCACATCTGACCACAAGTTTCCATTACTTACATCCCCCTTCGAACTATTGTGTCAGATAATTTTACTTTTGTAAATTCTTTATAAAATCATGTTTCAAAAATCTCTTTTTAGGAATTTCAAAACTCCATATTGGAGTAATAGACCACCCACATTCTTTAGATAACAACTTTGGAATTGATTTACAAATTAATTAATTAAAAAAAACTACTGATTACATACAAAAAAGTTAAAATAGGAAAACAAAATATAATCAAATCCACCTTTTAAAAGGAAGATTCTTGTCAGTCACACAAAAAAAATATTTTTATATATTTTTAAAATAAAAGAAAACATTTTAAAAATTATCAAAAAAAAAGAAAAATATATATACGAAAATCTTTATACATATACATATTACATATACGTTTACAATAAATATGATACATTTATAGTGTGTTATTAGATATATTAGAACATTTACAATAAATGACACATTTATAGTGGGTTATTCTTTCAAAAAAAAAATTAATATATAAGTGTTAGTTGTGACTGCAAGGAGATGGGAATCTAGTATAGACCAACTCGCATTGTTTATTCCTTTTTACTTTATTTAATGAATTCAATAAATTTAGCTGTGCCAAATTGTTGGCTACAGCCATCTTGTGCATGGACATTTTATGGTCTGGCACAATATATATATATATAGCCTTGGCATACCTGACCTATTTTATACATATACCCACATGTGAACAGACTTTTAAATTACAAATTAAATTAACCAATTTCTTATTCCTATTTGGTTATTAATTTGTCCATCTACAATAACTGTATATGTGAGAAGTGCTTCACATGTGCCTATCTAAAATAATTATACTTAAGGAGTGCTTCACATGTGCAAACATTTAGGTCTAGAAAAACACAGTATATATATATTCAATAGACTAGAGTTTGAACTAGGGCATGAGGATAGGTAAGGATAAAGAAAAGTGAAACTAAGAATTGCAGAGTTAATCTTTCCATTTCAATGTAAAATATGTCTACAGAAAAGAAAAATATTGCAATTGATATAGACTATATGTCTGCAGTGATTTGGATGGCACACCTAAACTGGAGAAATTACCATCTCCATACACACAGTCGGGTACATTGAAACTTTCTTTAATTGCAGTCAGTCTATTTGAAGCAAAGCTCCCTTAATGGAGAGGCAGAACAAATCTCATTGAGCAAATAAATCTCACAAATAATGATTGAGTGATGCTTTAAAATGAATGGATGGATGGATAGATAGATAGATAGATAGATAGATAGATAGATAGATAGATAGATAGATAGATAGATAGATAGATAGATAGATAGATAGATAGATAGATAGATAGATAGATAGATAGATAGATAGATAGATAGATAGATAGATAGATAGATAGATAGATAGATAGATAGAGAGAGAGAAAGAGAGATAGATAGATAGATAGATAGATAGATAGATAGATAGATAGATAGATAGATAGATAGATAGATAGATAGATAGATAGATAGATAGATAGATAGATAGATAGATAGAGAGAGAGAGACAGATAGATAGATAGATATATAGATAGAGAGAGAGATATAGATAGATAGATAGATAGATAGATAGATAGATAGATAGATAGATAGATAGATAGATAGATAGATAGATAGATAGATAGATAGATAGATAGATAGATAGATAGATAGATAGATAGATAGATAGAGAGAGACAGATAGATAGATAGATATATAGATAGAGAGAGAGATATAGATAGATAGATAGATAGATAGATAGATAGATAGATAGATAGATAGATAGATAGATAGATAGATAGATAGATAGATAGATAGATAGATAGATAGATAGATAGATAGATAGATAGATAGATAGATAGATAGATAGATAGATAGATAGATAGATAGATTTAATTTATAATACTAAATAAAATTAAAAAACGTATCTATTAGTCTAGTATTCTACTATTGATAATGATAGTTTAAAATGATTTTAATGATTTGTTAAATAAATTTTAGTATATATAAGCGCTTTACACGCTGAAGAAGAAGCTGTCAGTAGTAACAAAAACAATTAAATTAAATTAATATAGGCCTAGTACTTTCGAGGATTTTCCCTCATATTCATGGCCAAAATAGATTATAAACCACTGCTCTAATATTACTAAATAATAATGTATGCAAATGTGTATGTAAATTAATTTGTCATAACGTTAAAAAATTGATAACTCGATTTACATTCATTTGTTTTAGTTTTTCTTTATTATAGTCGCGAATTGAAAAACAATTATTTGAAACTTAATAAAAATAAAGATAATTTAATAGTATTTATTTTTTACAACCTTATTACAAAATGTATACTTTTTTTAATTACGATGTCATGACTGATCTGTTGAAACAATATCAAAAAATATTTCTAGAGCAGCTCTCCTTTTAATCTATTTAAAACCAGTTATCACACATATTCTTTTTTTTAATTTATTTTTAGTACATTTCATTATGTAAAAGCATATAGATTTAATTTTTTGATGCTAATTTCTTAATAGAAATATACATGTATACGTTCCACAGCTCATTAGGAGAAGGTCAGCAGTGTTGCTACAACAATGATGGTGAACTTTTAAATATAACTCACCCTGGTGTTGGCACTAAGAAATCTGCTCATACTCACTATCAATATCCAAATGAAGATTCATATAGAGAAAAGGGAAAAATACATCTTATTAGTCATTATTTTGAAGACATACTTTTATATTATTACTGTTGCAAAATGTCAAACTTTTGTGAAATCTATTATATGTACCGAATACCTGACACATGTAAAGGTTTCACTCTTCCAGTACCAGGCAAGTTTATGTCGATAAATTAATAAATATGTGTTTATGTATAAGTTATCTTAAAAAAAATATTATTTTTAAATTTTAATCATTTTCACTGTTGAAGTTGTTATGCTCTTGTTTTTGATTTTAAAAAATTAATTCAGAAGGAATTTTCTGAATATGTCATTCATCTGATTTAATATTTTATTTTCACAATATTATTATTCAAAACAATAAATTTTTAATTAAATAATAGACATTAAAAAATTACTTTTATTTATCATGCATTAAAAAATAATTGTTTTTTCAACCACAATTAGAATTATTAGATTTAACTTAAAATAAAAGCATGAAGGGTCCAAGAATTAACTATGTCAATTTCTTGACTTAATTAATTTTTGAATTTTCCATACTCTGTTGACATAATGAATTTTTGGATCTCCCATGCTTTTATTTCAAGTTAAATCTAAAAATTTCAACTGTGATTCAAAAACAATTATTGTTAGTGCATGGTAAATAAAAGAATTTAATTTAACAAAGAATTTTATCAATATTATTTTTAAATTTTTAGTAGTGACACATATAGTTGATGAATATTTCTGCTAAAAGCTAATATGTATAACCTTTATGTATATATTATAATTATTAAGGGTACATATTAATATGTGTGTATATTAGTAATTAAATATATATAATAATATCTTAAGTTGAAAGTGTGACATTTTTGCTTTAATTGGAAATTTTTATTTTTTAAAAAAACATGCTTAAAAACTATAATGTAATAAATCATTTTCACACTCATAGAGTATATATATATTGAACCAATAATTTCGAGTGGCTCATGTTATATTTTCTGTTTATGTAAATTACACATCTACACATATATATACTAAGTATAAAATAAAAAATAAATGCTGTGTATATAGAAAGTTTTTTTGGTATTATTTATTAGTTTTTTTATAGTAGGTTTTTAGTATTATTTATTAGCTTTTTATTGGGATTTGAAAAAAAAACAGAAAGAAAAGGCAAAATGGTAGATTAGTTGTTTTTTTTTAATTGGATTGAGAGATTATATCGAAAGTGATATTAAAAGAAAAAAATAATAAAATATTTTTTTGTTTTTGGAAAACAATTTTAATTAAATTTTTTGATCTGAAAGGAGGGGAGGGGGAAAAGAATTGTAATTAATTCTATTGTCGTGGCTTCTAGTTGAAAGGTGTTAAAAAAACTAAAAAAAAAAAATTAAAGAAATGCAATCACAGGTTGGGAACATGATCAGATCAAAGGACAATGGAAAAAGGACTATAAATACAGAGACAAACCTATTGTTAGATTATTATTAGCTTTTTTAATAAAAGAAAAGAACTATTATAGAGTGAAAATAAAATGTTAGAAGATTAAACAACTAAAATCCGTCCCCAGCTGGGACACTGGCCAATTCATAGATTTTCATCGCACAGGGAAACCACCTCATGGAACAAGGCCACCTAAGAGGAAGCTAAGCTAACCGGGGACAAAATTCATTACTGTAAATCAACTCCCAAAAGATCCCAAGGAATGTGTATGGACACTAATCAATCAGGGTAATATAAACTTTGCTTTTTGATTGAACTATAGATTGCTGAACCTAAAAACATATCTAATTAGGATTGTATTTAATCAGCCATGAACTATAAGTTGCAACAATAGAAGAGATTTTGTTATATATATATTTATAATGCTTATGTTTACATTGTCCAATTAGTTTTATTTAAAATACGTAATTTATTTATATTTGTGTTTTTTTTTAATTTTTTTATGGAGGGTTTTCAAATAACTTTTGATAAAATTCAAGACTATAGGGGGAGGTTAAAAATAATAATAATCCCATGAATGAATCCCAGAAATTATTATTGAAATAGAATGTAGAAATGATTTAAGAAAGCATAAATGAAAAATTTAAGGGTTGAGTATATATTGAAAGAGTGAGTAGAGGTTTAGTGTAATAACTGACTCCTAATAGTAAGCCACTTAATCTCTGTACCAGTCAAGATTCTGACCAGTCTGGGATGCTTATATATAAGTAAAAGCTCATGTTCCTTCGAGAATGAAAAATACATATTACTCTTCATCTTTGTTGGTTTTTTTTTTATTTATATAAAAAAGAAAAAAGAATGATAATGTTAGTTAGGTTAAGTTTATACAAAAGAGGAAGGTAGAGGGGGAATTATTAATGATTTGTTTCTATCAAGAGTCTTGAATAAAAGAAAAGTAAAAATTATAATAAAGCGTATTTAAATAAATCATTTTTAATAAAGCATATTATTATTTGAAACATATTTAAGTGTACTTGTTTGTTCCTTTAGCACTTATATGTGATAATAAAACATATGATCATTGTGTATACATGCATATTAAAAATGGGATTACAAAGGGGAGGTTAGTTTGATCTGTCATACGTATAAAAATTAACAGCCATGAATATAAGATTCTTCTAAATTTCATGGCTCTAGGTTCTTTTCCTAGTGGCGCCCTCATATGATATGATTACAGCTGTAATTAAAATTTTTGATTCTTAGCCTACAAACTTTTAGCTATGAAAAGTAATGGCACAATATATATATATATATATCTGCAATAACTTAATATGTATAATTTTATGTATATATCATATTTAGTATGTGTACATAATTATATATGCATAATATATTAGTATGTGACTTACTGTTTTGTTGAATAATGTTTGAGCTTTTATTATTTGAAGTAAATTTTTTAAAAAAATACGTCACAAAACTATATTGAAAACTAATTTTCTTATATTGACATAAATGAAAAAGCATATAATTTGACAAAAAAATATTAAACAACACTCCCCATTCTTCTATCCTAAAAAAACTAGGTCATCTCTCTAAAATATTATAGTATGCTATCTCTTTAGTAGTGACATTAAAAATGTACAAAATTTCAACAAATTATGTTCAACTTAAATCCATTTAATCTCAATTTTATAATTGCTATATCTTTAAATTAAAAGCAAAAAATTTCCTTTGTTGCTCTTTTGCAACCCTTACTTAAAACATATTAAAATTCTAAGAACAATTTTGAAATTTGATATTAAAAATATTCAATATTTTTGTACTCTGTTCCATGTCTAAAAAAGTTATGTAACCTAATGACAAAATCTATTTCCCCATATTGATTTGCCTGGTTTTTCTTACTTTTATATCAAATTGTGAACCAATTTAATTGAATTTAAATCTATTAAACCTTTATTTTAAAATGTTATTATAACTGTAAATTGGAAGCACAAAAATATCTATGCCACTCTCTCATAACCTTACCTAAAACATATTAAGATTTTAAGAGCAATTTTTAAATTTAATATCAAAATATCCCAATATTTTTCCACCTTCTATTCCATATCTAAAAATCTAGGAGAGTTGCAAAAAGATTCAGTTTCATATTTATTTGCTATCTTTTACTTATGTACCATGTTTGACTGAATTCTATTGAATTTAAGTCAATTAAATGTCAATTGTCAAATTTCATTTTAACTTAAATAGTAAAAATGATTTAGAAGTTTTCAAACAAACATACCAATCAACAAACAGATACTTCAGCTTAAATAAAAGCATTAAAAATATGCATTGACTTGAACAATATCAATCGCATATAACAGTGTTTTTGATATGTTTGAAAATGAAATTTGAAAAGTAAAATAAATAAAATTTAAACATTATCTACTATAAATTGACATTATTTTAGTGTACTGTGTATATAATAAATTGTTAATAATGTAAGAGTGTGTTATTTAAAAATAGTAATTAATAGTAGTAATCACAATATTTTTCAATAAAATGAAATATTAGTATGCTAAGAATTTTTTATTTCAAATCATATATTTAGGGCTGTAGAAAACAGTCTGTTAAATGGAAGTGACTCTTTGATTTCTCTTGGGAGCATTAAAAGGAACCAAGCATGGCAAATTCTTAATATCATCTTCATATGTTCTTGGCATTGCAGCTGTTATTATTATGTGATTATTTATATAGCATACAAACATAAATGGGCTGTCAGAAACATACATTAGCCAGTGCTGTAAATTTATTACCATTTTATCTCTAAGTTTAACATCAAGTAACACCATGATTTTTTTCTTAATGACCTAATAACTTTTATTTGAAATTATCAGCTGAGTTTTTTTGAAGACAGAATAAATATGCATGAACAATCTTTTAGAATATATATTTACAATGATGTCTGACAAAATTAAATCATGGCTCTTAGTTCTAAGAAGCTGTAAAGTTACCAGCCAAGGCACAGGTTAGCAGCCAAATGTCAAGAGTTCTACAATATTTCTGATTTTGAACCTAGGCTACCATTTGATGATGACTTTGTACTTAGGTACTTACAACTGCAGATTACTTTCAAGTGTAGGAATATTGCAAGAATTGGAAGAACTCTCTAATTATGGAACATTATTGAACATTGTAAAGTTAGATAAAAAAATGAAGAAACAATTGATTTAAAAAGTAAGCATATATTGCATTATAAAAGTACAAACATTGGAAGTACAAATGGAGTAAAATTCATTATAAAAAATAGTATAAAAACAACACTGTGGCAATTGATGGTGTGTCAGAGTCACAAGATTAGTTATTCAATTCAATAACATATTAAATGCAAATAATTCAAGTTTATGGCCCAACAAGTTCTAATTGTAATGAAGAAGTAGAGGATTTCTGCATGGAGGTACAAAAGACTTTTGTACAGACCAAACTACAATTTAATGTTGTCACAAAAGACTTTAATGCTAGAATTGATAAACAATTGAAAGATAACTGTGTTGTATGCCAATTTGGTTATAGTTATAGAAATGAGAGAGGATATAAACTTGTAGTGTTTTCAGAAAAATAAAACCTTTATATAGTACTATGAATTTATTTTCTGGCAAAGAAATGTTAAATGTAAATGGCTATGAAAGCATTCAAATGAAGATACAGCAGAATTGGATTGTATTTTGACTAAGATGAATGATTTATTTTAAGATTGTAATGTTGTTATAAATAAATTCAATACAAGAAGTGATCATTGATTAGTAAGATTAAGATACATGTTAATGTATAACTAAAGAGAGAATAAAATGTTAAGAAAAATAATATTTACATTTGCTATTTTTCATCTTTAGAAACATTCCAATAAATTTAAATTAAAACTTGTATATTATTTTCAAATATTAATATATTTTGAATATGAATCGATTTTAAATAAAATCAATAGGAAGATAACTGATATATTTTTAAAAACTACAACAAAGATAACTGGTACAAAAAAGTAGTAACTGGACAATAGCATTTCTACTAAAACAAGACAATTTATAAAGAAAAAATGAAATACAAAATATATATAAAAATAATGCATTAAGAAAGATTGAATATAATTGTCAAGTAGCAATAGGAGCTATAGAATAAAAGTTTTAAAGAGTGCAAAACAACATCTTGGTATTTGTAGGAAACTTATTTCTGCAATAAGAAAAAAAGATAAAAACTACTAATAAAAACAGAGTTGATATGAAATGCGTAAAAGAATTTTTATCAAAAATTATAAATGGTAAAAAAAAGAGTATCATTGACAGTACAGACCACTGGATGGTGTTGTTTCTCCTCAAAAACATTTTATTATAACATTATCTGGTTCTGACCTTTTAATAAGTAACAGACCTTTTTTATAGTGTCTTTTTTATTATATTTTTTAATAACTAAATAGTAAACAACATCTTTTTTTTTAACTTACTTTTTTAAGGGTACTTGGGTATTATTTCTGCAACCTAGGAAAGATAGAATGGCCTTTTACATACGCGTTAAAGGCATAATGTTGCGAACGTTAAATAAACGTCTGTGATTTGAGTTTTTTCCTTCATCGAAAAATGTGTTTTTGAATGTGCACAAAATGTGTTTTGAAATGTGTCAACCGAACCTATTATATAGGTGCGTTTTTGAACATTTTGGAATTTTTTCTGATTCAAAACTTTGTTGTTTGTATATTTTAAACTTACCACTTGTTATTGTTGTAAATTTGTTTTAACATTTTTAAATTTGCTATTTTTTATTCCCTAGCACCTCACTAATGACGCTAGAGGCAGAAACCGCAGTCTGAGGTTGAGGGTATTTTTGAAGCTTGTTAAGGGTTTGTTTTTAACTTACTCTATATATAACATTAAATTTTCTATATATGTAATATACGTTGGTTTGCACTTACTGCATAACGTAAAACTCTTCTCTACACAAAACTAGAGACCGCTGCTATAAATTATGATTTCCAGAATATATGCCCGATAAAGGGATATAGTATAAAACTGGTAGCAGAGATTTATCACTCTCAGTTCCCGGGATGTTACCAGTACACAGTCTTCAGGATAAATGAAATCCATAGTAAAGAAACAGTAGGTAAAATGGCTACTGTAGCAACGTATAAAATAAGGACTGGTAAATAGAACAATATTATAAATAATGTAAATAAACTGAGTGAAATCTTGTATATATATATTATTATTATAATTGTATGTTCGAGTAGTAAAAACTAGTAATTAAAATATATATAGAAATATTAAATGAGTTATTTTAATTTATTGCTATCTTACTGATTCAACTTAATTGAACCCTAAGACATAGCAAAATTCAACTGCATTATTTACTTCTGTTTTTTTTTCCAATTTCAACTTGGTTATTGACTGACTTCTGCGTTTTTGAATCTTTGAATAACAAGTTTATTATTTAATTTTAATTGACTTAAGTCACTGACTTTGTTATTTGTTTATTCCAAAAACTAGATTGCCTGGAAGAATTCCATTTACAGCATGTACTGGGCAATCACTTGTTACGCAATCCTTTCAGAGAAGGAGGAAGGATAGTGGGATGGAGGTATTACTGACAATCGCCATTTTATATGCAAGAATAGTCTGCATAAGTGTATATTTCATAGAATTTTTTTTTTACTTTTATAAAAATAAATATTTATGTTGGCTTATTTTCCCCCTGCTACATGAACCATGTATTTTTTGTTGAAATTGATCGAATTAAATGTGTCAAAAGTTACTTTGTGTTCAAGTAGAATTTATAAAAGTACATGTATATCTCATGTAATATTTTTTTGTTTTTGTAAAACTGTATTGAGTATTATTTCTGCAACCAAGGAAAGATAGGAGGACTTTTCACATTCGTATCAAAGCATTGCTAACTTTTTAATATTTTTCTAATGTTTGATG
The DNA here is from genome assembly GCA_028023455.1 of Epiperipatus broadwayi. NCBI lineage: Eukaryota > Metazoa > Onychophora > Udeonychophora > Euonychophora > Peripatidae > Epiperipatus > Epiperipatus broadwayi. Next base: position 496,030 of record JAQFVV010000293.1, on the reverse strand, counting down.
TTGCCGAAATAACAACATTAAAAAGTTAGCAGTGTGTTGATAGGAATATGAAAAGTCCTCCTATCTTTCCTTGGTTGTGGGAATAATACCCAAGTACGTAACTACCCTTTTTTAATAAGTAAATAGTTAACAACGTCTTTTTAATAACTAAATAGCAAACAATGTCTTTTTAATTATATATTTTTTAATAACTAAATAGTAAACAATGTCTTTTTAATAACTATATAATAAACAACGTCTTTTTTGTAAGAAATACCTAAGATTAGCATAGCTCCTTTCCACAACCAGTTGTCCCAGGTTCGCTTCCCGACCGACGATTTGACATATGGAAAAAAAAAAACTGCCCTCTTATAATAAGTAAATAGTTGACGTCTTTTTTGAGATATCAAACAGGACTATGCATTCATTTTAAGATTTTTTTTATTTAAACAAAAAGTAACAATCGCCATCTAGTTGGCAGGTTTTTGTCTTAATGTAATTTTTTTAGCCCAGATTTTTTAAAAAATTACTTGCAATCAAACAAATTTTATTTGTCTCATGAACATCTCGCGGATACCGTGACTTGCAATAATTCTGCTTACAAGCAAACTTTACCCCCTTCAAAACTAACTTCATAAATACTGCGATAGTTTAAAAAATTTTAGAACCTAATGCTAAGTAATTTGAATGTAATGCAATAATTTATTAAATAAGATTTCAGATGTTACGTTGACTTAAAATCTAAACACCCTCAAATTATACGATATAGCAGGCTCAATAGCGATCCATTTGGAGAGTTTAGAACAGGGTGTTTTAACCAAGTGTAAATTGCAACAAATTAGCATAACACATTACAGATTATAAACTGTTATAAGGCTATCGTCATGATACTAATACCAAATTTTCTTTTTGACTTAGTTTTATTTACTGTTTTATTTTTCTAATAAAAACAGTTAGCACTTTCATTTTTTCCGAATTTTTTCAGAGGTAAATAGGTCTATCTTTTCTATGAAACCCCTTGTTATGTTTATCACAATACACCTTTCTTTTATGTCTAAATTGTTCATTCCAAAGCAATAAACATATAGAAAACATATTGATTGATGGTATAACCTTGCCAATATATCTTTATAATTTTACAGAACTCTTAACTAAATGTTTTCCAGTGTATTTTTATAAAAAAACCAAACTTCAATTTTCCAAAATAAAATAGCAGCTCTACGCACATCTAATTTAGTTGTTGTAGTTATTTTACTATATAGAAACAAAGTATTATTTAACATGTTTAAGGCAGAAGTTGCCCATTGGTGTCCATACTGCATCTCATTCTCTAACTCCATCTTTCTATTTACAATGATACCAAGATATTTAAATTAATTTACATTCCTTAAAAAGCTACCAAAATATTCAAGATAATAGTTGTTCAAGGTTTTTTTTTCTACCACTGGCTCAGAAGTTCTTGGAGTATTTAAAGATTAATTACTGAACAAAGTTTTATTTATTGCATTCAAACCATTAAGTATACCATATATATTATTTTTGAACTAGCAAAAATTGAACAATTATCAGCATAATTTAAATTCAGAATCTAAAAAGTTCTAATTCTATATTGACTTTAATCTATTTTAATTAAAAATTTCATCAACATTTTTGTTTGTTTCATGCTCCATGATGCATTAAGGTGATAAATAGATACAAATACTTGTTATAACAATCGAAACCCATGTTGATTTTGTTGAACATCTGTTTGCACTTCAATTACATCAGATTTTTCATCTGTATTAATAACATTTCCTCTTCATCTCAAAGACATAAATAAACAATGTCATAGACCTGTTTAATGGCAAAATCAATAAAGACATTATGTAAATGGCTTTTCTGTTTCTGATTTTTATTTTGTCTTTAGTGCATCTTGATTTTCTACATTGTACTCATAATAATGAGCTCACTAATCTTAAGGAATATCTAGAGTTCCAATTTTAAAAGACAAACAGAATAAGAAACACTAGAGTAATTCTTAAAATCAGTTAGTTCAATATCAAGAGTTTATATATTTCTAAAACTTTTAATAATGTTGAACTTAACACATGACTAATATATTTTATTATTTTTACATGTATTTTATCAGGATTTACAACTTTTTATTAAAATTATAAGAAGCAATGTTCATTTTACTAAGCTGAATATGTAAAATATAAGATTCAAAGTTATATAGCATTAAACATCATCTCATTTTTGTACTATTTTTTAAAAGATGATCAAAAACCTCTTTCAACATGTTTTAGATATTTTTTTCACAAAAGAGTGTCTTCTTTGGAAATAATATATGTTCTACTGTTTTTCAGAACTATAGATTACTTACAATACATCAAAAAGGATCAAAAGTGACCATGATTTATGAATATCTTTTATTTCATTAAAAGCTTTAAACCATTAATCATGTGGTTGAACTTTTGCCTGTAAACCTCAATACCTATTAAGAACAATCAATAGAAAAAATAACATGCCACACATTTTTTTTAAAATAAAATCATTAGGAATAAAAATTCCTGTAAAGAAACTACTCAGGATTCTATTTTCATTGAACCCAAGAATAGATTTACTTGTATTCATAACATACTCCTTAAAAACTCCACACCTCAGTAAAATAATTCTAGTAAACATTAGTAATTTTAGAATCTAATAGCTATCAAAATTTAATATAAATAGTAAATATTTTAAAAACATGAACATCAGTTTTGTTATGAATATAATTGAACTAAAGCTTATTTTTAATGAACTTATCACTTTAACCTTGGAGCATACTAATTTATATACATTACAAAAGTTTGTGCTTGAATTGTATCATGTAATATTAACATTTACATTCTGATTTAAAAGATAAACATGTTCATTGTGTATACAAATAATAGCTTATTTATTCATTTTAACATAGTGTGCTCAACTAGTAGTAAACATAGCATGCTTTTAACTGGCTTGTAATCATAATAATAGTAAAAACAGTTAAGAAGAATTATATAATTCATAGAAATAGAGATTTTCAGTGCATTGATGTAATTCTCCTTAACTGTTTTTGCTATGATTATAACTTCAAACTAGTTGAAACCATGCTAAGCATTCTATGAATTAAGCATACTATGTGAAAATGAGTAAATAAGATTTTCTTAATATATACAATGAACATGTTTGTTTTTGAATTACATTGCTATTAAAAAAGTTAAAAATCACTTTGGGATTACATTCTGCGTCCTAACTTATAATGTAATGTAATCAATACTATTGATTTAAACATAAATGCATCCATGGTTTTAGAGCAACTTTACCTAAACATATTGTAATTAATCCATGTGGTGTGTAAAATTCAGCAATGGCAAATTATTTAAGTTCATAACAATAAAACTTATTTTCAACAAATTTGACTTATATCCACATTAGAGACTACAAGAAATAAAAATTAGTTTTTTTAAAGTTATTGTTGTAATAATTCTGTCCTACGAGTATAAAAGTTTTTCTTCTTCTAATGTTTTAATCATTAAAATATATGAACTAATGAAATGAAAACTGACGTGTGTTTTACACACCATGTTTTAACACAATTCTATTAATACATCAAGACGTTTTATGAATAAAAGTTATTAAATTAAGTTTTATAGCAAATTCAACACTTCTTTTTTCTCTACTTGATCTGTCTTTCTACAGAAACTTTCAGCCATACATGGGTTCTAAGAATCATTATTCTTTTAAAATATGAGTTTCACCAAGAGTCAACAGTGATTAATCAAAAGTGTTGACCTACATTCATATCTTAAAGAATATCAAGTAAAGTTCATACATTCTGTGTAACTACATTGTATATATTAAAAAAGATAAATTTATAATATTACCATTGCTACTATTACTACTACTAATATTTTATAGTTTTAGTAAGTAATCTTCTAGGCATAAAAAAGTAGTCAAAATGAATGAGGCACTTTATATGTAGAGCACTCTTTCTAAGTATATTTTATTTATGTGGTTAAAACAGGAAACCCTAAATAAACTGCCTAATCATGCAATCTTGCACTGAAATATATGCCTTGAATCCAGTTCCAAAATATTGCTTGCACAAAGATCAAAACTAAAAAATTGGTAGTTTACTAAACCTTTTCCTATCATTGCTTTTTAAATTTTTAAACATTTAATAGATAAAGATGTAAAAAAATTGGAATCACATTTTCTTCAAATAAAATTAATGAATGAATATGTGATTGAACAAATGTTATAACTCTATTATTACTGTTATTAAGACTGATGACAACATAAGAAGTTCATAATGATAAGGCTTTACATTAAATTAGGTTGCTTAAGGTAGTGAAAAAAGTGACAGCAAAAACTTTTTATATAATAAAAAGTGTTTAGCTTTTGAGGAAACAATATCCAAATGTACAATGAAGAATGTACTATTGGTTGAGCGTGGTTTATTGGTAATTTACTGCTAATTCATATATCTAATGATTATTCCATTATTTTATATCTTTGGTAACCATTGATATCCTGAGCACAGCACTTGTCATATGTAATACAACAATCTTAGCTACAAGTTCAAAACTTCCTGTGTTCATATCTTTATCACTATCCAATTACACTTACTCATTAATAATTATTAGCTTAGAATTAACATATTATACCTAGTTCAGATGTAAATTTTAAATAAGTTAAATGAAGTGCATTACATGAGATATAAAAAATATAAATAAATAAAAATAAAAACATTACAGTTTGTAAATTTAATATATTTTGCATAATGGTAGCAGTCAATATTTTTTTATCTTGAAACATCTTTAATTGAAACTTTCAAATTTATTATTGAGATAAATTAGATTAAGTTTATTAACAATAATTCTCATTAATGAAATGCTTTCCAAAATTTAATTAAATAATCTTTAATTATAAATTTTATTAAATGCACATTATTATATTAAGTAATATTTACTAAGGCTGTAAACCTTAGGAATAAATGTCTGAAAAATTCGAAGGTAGGGACCTCTACAGGTCTTAAACACAAGCTTACGCTATGAAGAAAAGAAGCTTTGAAAAATATAACAATTTTGTAAAATATCTTTTTAAATGATAAAATGATATTTGCAAAAAAAAAAAAAAAAAAGAATCATTGAATATTATTCTATCACTTAGCAAGCATAAAGTTTGAAACTAGAGTTTACTTTAGAATATAAGAACAACTGCAAACAGTGTGTTTTTATAGATTCTGATTTTCATATTAACTTCAAAACATCAAAACAACTAGACAGGCTATCTGTTGACAATAAAACTTTATAGAGTAAAAAATAGTGAAGAAAAACAATGTTAAGTGTACATTTTATTTTAATAATACTTTGCTTTTTCTGATGCCTCAATGACCAAAGGAGGTCCAAATCTGACACTTCACAATATATTTTATTTTTGCAAAAAAAATTTAAGACAGATTACAGCAAGTTTTTATTTTTATGTTTTGAGTGAACATGAAAAAAATTAATACACACATACATATATAAATATTGATCTATCTCAATCTGTAATTTATTTTAAAAATATAGTAGTTAGAAATTGTGAATCAAATTTAAAGTTCATTAATTTAATTATGTTTTATATAAGTTTGTATTGTATAAGTCACACATCAATAAAGGTCTATGCTTAAAATTAAATTAAGTCAATTTGATTTTAGTTTTAAAAAAATATAAAGAAACTCTTTTATTTTAACTAAACTTATTTCAAATAAATGTATTTAAAATTATATTACAGAAACAAAGCTTAATTAAATACTAATCTATAACACTTTTTCTCAATCTGTAATTAAAATTTCAAAAAGAACAAATTTATTAAAATTTGTTTCCAGTTTTGAAAATGTTAAATTTCAATTAATAATATTTTAAGGATTGTATAAATGCATGGGATAATTAAAGAATTTTGTAAAAATGAAGAATTAAAATAATTACTGGGTTGTTTAATTAAAGAATTTTGTAAAGCTGTGATTGTTGATTAAAGAAAAAAGGGTTTGCAAAGGGATAATATAAACAAATCAATTCAGAAAATAATTTTTATTCTGCTTCTTTTGGTCTATGCTTTTACCTGCTTAACATGAAATATAAAGAATCTCTGTCAGTACCTAAATTAATAAATGCATGGAGCTAGATTCCTATTTCTCCAAAATTTAGCCCACAATCATAAGTATGTTAAACCTTGCTCATTGAAATTGTTCCAATGTTGAGCCAATTATCTTGTGCATGGACTGTTTCTTAAAAGCTGAGGTAATATAAAATTAACCCAATATACCTCATAAATAATTGCAATCTATAGTTCATTTTGTTGTATTTCATAATTATATTTATTCATTTAGCTCTTTTCTTTTAATGTATGTTTAATTCCTATCTGGGTTAATATTTCCTTTATATATCTGTTTAATGTCTCATTTTATTTTTTATTATAATGTGCTTGAATAAACCCTGCTGAGTGATACAACTATTCCTTTTTTATAATACTATTTTACAAACTACCATTTTGATGTGGACTTAAATGTTAAATTACCCATCTTATTAATTGTTTTAAATATCTATGGATTGCTCATCTGGGGGTTTATTCTCTATAAAAATTTTCACTGGGAACGAAAGTACTATTATAATATCCATTCTTATCCAAATATATTTTCTCCATAAATTCTATGTGAAATATTTTAAATTAAACCACTCAAGCATGTGCAAGTTATGTAGGGAAATTTTATATAAATGCTTGGTTTTCTCACTATTTTATTAAAACTGTAATCACATATTTCCCTCCTTATATTTTAATGGATATTAAAATATATTTTATATTTTCACATCTTATGTAAATCAAATTTTAGCTAGTTATTTTGTTCATTTAATTTTGACAGTGAATATGCGAGCCATCAGAAAATCAAATTTAAGAGAGATCTATTCTGCCCATTTATGAACTATCCCTTTTTATTAGTTATATATATATTTTGTAATTAATTGTATGTTTCCAGTGAACATGCTGGGGTGCTAGACTTACTTTGCTATTTTCCAAGGGCATCAACAGATGAGACAATAACCTTTTTTCCTCTGCAGTTCCCAGTAGAGTGTGACATGGAATGTCTCATATGGGAATAATATGTGTATGTCCTATAGTCACAAAGCTCCTGGGTGTGGTCCAGGCTTGGGCTGTTCAAGGTGACTAGAGGCTTTCCAGATAAATGGCAAACTGCCTATCCATGACTGTAATTATTTTATTTACTTGGAGTCTTTTGTAAAGCTGTGGTTTCAACATAGCACACCCCATCCTTAGTACTATGTCTTGTTGGCATCACCATATACTTTCATTATGAATTTATTATTACATTTATTCCCATAATGTTCAGTGTAGTTCTATCTTATACTGACAACTCCGCAAGTCACCTAAGTTATTCTCCTATGAAATAAAAATATTTTACCTACAATTTTAATTAGTTCATTCATTAAGTTTTCTTTAGTGCTTTGTATAGCTCACATATACTTACGGTTATCATAAAACAATTAGGCACATTGTAATAACTTTTAATCCAAATATGAAATACTGAAAAGTAATATTTTATATAGGTATCAAATTTATATAGCTGATGTTTATAAATTGTTGTCTAATAACTATTATATTTGAATTGATTAATTGCACTTCTTTTATTTATTGATCCCAGCAGTCTAAATTACATACCATATATACTGATAGGTATCTTTGATGCATCTATAGTTCTTTTTAGGTAAACCTAGGGCTATTTCATTTAGAGTCTCTTGTTTTTCCCTGACCACTGGCACCGGTAAGAAACTATGCTATTTGTAATGTCAGATGTGCTGTCATGTAGGTGGTGCTGTGAAGTTGACATTGGATTTGAACTTAGGATTTATGGAAAGGTAAACCCTTCTAAGGTGTTAAATTTCTTGTCTGGAGTTTGAATTCTGCAACGTGTTAGTGAGATAGGTGAATATGACAATTACAATACATATATACAATGTGTTATAGATCAATTTTACTTTACAAGTAATGCAGTCTGGTATTTTTCAAATTCTATCTTATATTTCAATTAATTTGCATTTTAAAAGAGCTTTATAATAATCATACGACCTTTGCAGCTGGTAAACGATTAAAAATTTTCTTGAATTTTGTTAAAAGAAAGTTTATAAACTTTAAATAAAGAATGCATTTTTCTTTTTTTTATTCTGCATCTTACCGAATAAGTAAATATAATGCAATTTCCAAGTTCTCAACAGTTTTTTTTTAATAGATAAAATAGAATCATGACAGATAGTATAAAATAAAAATAATATTCTTATTTAAAATTGTACTTTAGGTTGAATTCCTTTTCTATAAACTTTTGTTGTCTAGTTTATACGTTCATTATCAACAAAATTATACATTTTCTCACTCTTTAATAAAAAGCTTGATTGCTAACATGTGACTTGACTTGATATCAGTTCATTATCTTTTTTGGGGGACATGTCACAATTGAAAACTATTAAATCTTCATGTATATATATGTGTATGAAGATATTTTACTCCACACTTACTAAACACAAAAATAAAATTAATTCCCTTCTGTATGTGTGGTTACTTATATATATATATATTGTACCAATCGGAATGAAAGTGAAGATCGAATCTAATTGCAAACTCAATATCTGCACTACAGGGCGCCATCTAGGCATTTGAACCTAGAAAAATTTATAAAGTAGGCAGATACGCAAGTCTGAAAATTAAAAAATTCTCTATTTTTTTTAAATTTGATTCCGATCGTTAGCCCAAGTCACTAGCTCAGTGAGTAGCAGAGATAATAAAATATAACTTAATTTTATATCTTAAATATAAAAGATTAAAAGCCACTGCCAGAAATTTACACATAAAATATTTATTTACGCACATATAAAATCATTCTAAATTCGAGGAATAGGTTTAACATTTTTTTTAGATTTTTATATTACTCTTTATTTTTACATTTACATAAATTTCAATGATTTTAATTTTTTTTATTTAGATTGTCAAGTATGAATAGACTACATAGATCTGCATTTGAAAATAAAACATTCTATCCCTATTTAACCCTAGGCTAAAATTCGCAGTCAAACTGGCATCAATCCATCCGATACATTTATGTATTCAATGTAGCATGAAAATACAACAGCACAAAGATACTATACTGTCAGGAATGGACATCTGAACAATATAGTTTAAGAAAACATTGACTCTTGTCTAATACAGGAATATGACGTCTGTATAGCAAGAAGAACAATAAAATAAAAACTCCATAGGAAGGGACCGCGATCCTTTTTGCCGACTTACAATCCCATCCATAGGCAAAGGGTTGGTGCGGTGTATACAGCGATTCTGCACGTAGCGAAACTCATACTACATCTACTAATTACACAAATATATCCAATCCATTGACCCAATTCAACAACGACACAAATAACCTAAGATTACCCTCCCCTAATATAACTTTACAAATCTATATAGCCATTCACGCCCGACTTAAGTTTAACATTTAGATACGTTCGCACAAATGAGTTTAAAAATGTTGGGTATAGATCGATTACATAGATTCCACGGTCAAAAACATTTCAAAATAAACATAAACGATCAAAATACAAAATTATTGATACCGACAATCGCAGAGGGAAACTTATAAGTAACCCAATAGTATTCACCATAAGATACTTGCGTTGTCACCAATAACTTAAAAGACATCCGAATAAATACATTTTAGATACTCACCGTAAGGTATCATTATTTATCGAATGTCTATATATTTTGATCAAATATGAAAACCAAAATATAATTAACCGCAAACGAATCCATGCAAGCGTCTATAAACAACTTAAATTTCATGCATTTAAATAATCTTTACAATAAGAAAAAAAAATAATGGAAAAGATGTTTATCAATCGGAAAACATATAAAATTAAACATTATTAATTTGATTTAAAAACTTACAAAAGTCAGATAAGAGTCCGTTTTAACTTTTAAGTTGGCTTGTTTATCAATTTATAAAACTTGACGAAAGTTCTTAATTGATTTTAATAATTGTTCATTTCATATAGTCCATGTTCCCGTTGGCAATTCCCACGGCGTCTCCATTGGAAGAAAATGTTCTGGAGGTAGCATTAGCTGGTTCCATTCTGGTATCACAGTCTTTTCATTTTATTTTTTTTAAAACAAACAAAAAAAAATGAGAGAGAACGGCAAGTGCGTCTTACCGTTGTCATCAAATCAAGTTGGAAAAACTCTCTGACTGGAACTCAATATTTTTTTCTTTTTATAGTCCTCCTATGGATTCCATGAACAAAAACGTCACTGTTCTGTTTTTTCGTTATGGTCCGGGCCTTTATTTGGCTTCCATTGGTCAAGCTAAAATCCCTTTCTTCTCTTATCTAACTTTCCATCTGACTTTTTAATTAAACAGCTTTTAGATAATTAATAAACAATCATTTCCATTTATAGATTACAGGAATTAATTAATACCTGTTTTTATTTTAACTTACGTTATTTTTTTATTAAAATACTTTTATAAATCTTTTTTTATAAAAAATACATTCAAATACCTTTTTTTATTTATTAAAAAAAAATATTTTTAAAGTTTAGCATCTGTGCGAATATATATACGTATAACAAACGTTTTTAATTTTAGCGTTTAGTTTTTTTTTACTTTTATTTTTAATACACTTATTTTTATATGCGAACTTAAAAGTTTTTTATTTTAAATTAATGTAACGACATATTTATATATCGTTACATATCAGTAAACTTCCTCAAAAAAATAAAAACATTAAAAAAAAAAAAAAAAAGAATTTACTTAGTGTTAGTAATTACGTTACACAAATTTGTTATATATGAAATTTCAAAAGGACAAAACTTTTTTTTTTAAAAAAGACAAAACAGTAATTACAAATATAATGATAAAAAAAAAAAGTTGACTGATGATTCCTTACTACCAGCTAAATTTCTGCCCCCTCCCTTCCAAGTTTCATTTCTCCTACCTTTAAGTATTATTTAGGCAAGTTAAACGATTAAATTTTAAACAAGACTTTAAAAAAAAAAAAAATTATGATTTATATTTATTAATTACGTTTTATTTATTACTTTTTTATTCCTCGTATTTCTCTTTACATATGCGCAATTTTTCTTACTGGCAGTACCTTTTTACACAAAATTTAAACTATAACTTTACGTTAATACAAAACATATATCTATATAATTTTCAGAAAAAATTTACGGGCATGATTCCCTTTTAAAATTCTCAGGGCACTCGTGTTTATTTAAGATCGGCCCAAGTTGGGTAGCCAGTTTGTAACGATCCGGAGAAAGCTAGACTTACGTAAACTGCACTACAGGGCGCCATCTAGGCATTTGAACCTAGAAAAATTTATAACGTAGGCAGATACGCAAGTCAAAAAACAAAAAAAAATTTTTTTTTTTTTTTTAATTTTTGATTCCGGTCGTTAGCCCAAGTCACTAGCTCAGTGAGTAGCAGAGATAATAAAATATAACTTAATTTTATATCTTAAATATAAAAGATTAAAAGCCACTGCCAGAAATTTACACATAAAATATTTATTTACGCACATATAAAATCATTCTAAATTCGAGGAATAGGTTTAACATTTTTTTTAGATTTTTATATTACTCTTTATTTTTACATTTACATAAATTTCAATGATTTTAATTTTTTTTTATTTAGATTGTCAAGTATGAATAGACTACATAGATCTGCATTTGAAAATAAAACATTCTATCCCTATTTAACCCTAGGCTAAAATTCGCAGTCAAACTGGCATCAATCCATCCGATACATTTATGTATTCAATGTAGCATGAAAATACAACAGCACAAAGATACTATACTGTCAGGAATGGACATCTGAACAATATAGTTTAAGAAAACATTGACTCTTGTCTAATACAGGAATATGACGTCTGTATAGCAAGAAGAACAATAAAATAAAAACTCCATAGGAAGGGACCGCGATCCTTTTTGCCGACTTACAATCCCATCCATAGGCAAAGGGTTGGTGCGGTGTATACAGCGATTCTGCATGTAGCGAAACTCATACTACATCTACTAATTACACAAATATATCCAATCCATTGACCCAATTCAACAACGACACAAATAACCTAAGATTACCCTCCCCTAATATAACTTTACAAATCTATATAGCCATTCACGCCCGACTTAAGTTTAACATTTAGATACGTTCGCACAAATGAGTTTAAAAATGTTGGGTATAGATCGATTACATAGATTCCACGGTCAAAAACATTTCAAAATAAACATAAACGATCAAAATACAAAATTATTGATACCGACAATCGCAGAGGGAAACTTATAAGTAACCCAATAGTATTCACCATAAGATACTTGCGTTGTCACCAATAACTTAAAAGACATCCGAATAAATACATTTTAGATACTCACCGTAAGGTATCATTATTTATCGAATGTCTATATATTTTGATCAAATATGAAAACCAAAATATAATTAACCGCAAACGAATCCATGCAAGCGTCTATAAACAACTTAAATTTCATGCATTTAAATAATCTTTACAATAAGAAAAAAAAATAATGGAAAAGATGTTTATCAATCGGAAAACATATAAAATTAAACATTATTAATTTGATTTAAAAACTTACAAAAGTCAGATAAGAGTCCGTTTTAACTTTTAAGTTGGCTTGTTTATCAATTTATAAAACTTGACGAAAGTTCTTAATTGATTTTAATAATTGTTCATTTCATATAGTCCATGTTCCCGTTGGCAATTCCCACGGCGTCTCCATTGGAAGAAAATGTTCTGGAGGTAGCATTAGCTGGTTCCATTCTGGTATCACAGTCTTTTCATTTTATTTTTTTTTAAAACAAACAAAAAAAAAATGAGAGAGAACGGCAAGTGCGTCTTACCGTTGTCATCAAATCAAGTTGGAAAAACTCTCTGACTGGAACTCAATATTTTTTTCTTTTTATAGTCCTCCTATGGATTCCATGAACAAAAACGTCACTGTTCTGTTTTTTCGTTATGGTCCGGGCCTTTATTTGGCTTCCATTGGTCAAGCTAAAATCCCTTTCTTCTCTTATCTAACTTTCCATCTGACTTTTTAATTAAACAGCTTTTAGATAATTAATAAACAATCATTTCCATTTATAGATTACAGGAATTAATTAATACCTGTTTTTATTTTAACTTACGTTATTTTTTTATTAAAATACTTTTATAAATCTTTTTTTATAAAAAATACATTCAAATACCTTTTTTTATTTATTAAAAAAAATATTTTTAAAGTTTAGCATCTGTGCGAATATATATACGTATAACAAACGTTTTTAATTTTAGCGTTTAGTTTTTTTTTTACTTTTATTTTTAATACACTTATTTTTATATGCGAACTTAAAAGTTTTTTATTTTAAATTAATGTAACGACATATTTATATATCGTTACAATATATATATATATATATATATATTGTAACAATATATAAATATGTAGTTACTTAATTTAAAATAAAAAACTTTTTAAGTTCGTGAGCATAAAAATAATATTAAAATAAAAAGTAAAAAAATCTAAACCTATAAAATTAAAACGTTTGTTATACGTATATATATTCGCACAGATGCTAAACTTTAAAAAATATTTTTTTAATAAAGAAAAAAGGTATTTGAATGTATTTTTATAAAAGATTTATAGAAGTATTTTAATAAAAAAATAACGTAATAAAGTAAAACAGGTATGTAATGAATTCCTGTAATCTTAAATGGAAATGATTGTTTATTAATTATTTAAAAGCTGTTTAATTAAAAAGTCAGATGGAGTTAGAATAAGAAAGAGAAAGGGATTTTAGCTTGACCAATGGAAGCTAAATAAAGTCCCGGACTATAAACGAAAAAACAGAACATTGACGTTTTTATTCATGGAATCCATAGGAGGACTATAAGAAAAATATTGAGTCTAGGTAGGAGATTTTCCAACTGATTTGATGACAACTGAAACACGACTCTGCCGCTCTCTCAGTTTTTTGTTTGTTTTAAAAAAAAAAAATGAAAAGATCGGTGATATGTAATGGAACCAGCTAATGCTACCTCCCAGAACATTTTCTTTCAATGGAGACGCTGCGGAATTGCCAATGGGAACATGGACTACTATGAAATGAACAATTGTTAAAATGGATTGGAGAACTTTCGTCAGGTTTTATAAATTGATAAACAAGCCAACTTAAAAGTTAAAACGGACTCTTATCTGACTTTTGTAAGTTTTTAGATCAAATTAATAATGTTTAATTTTATATGTTTTCCGATTGATAAACATCTTTCCATTATTTTTTCTATTGTAGAGATGATTTAAATGCAGGAAATTTAAGTTGTTTATAGACGCCCTTGCATGGATTCGTTTATGGTTAATTATATTTTGGTTTTCATATTTGATCAAATATATAGACATGATAAATAATGATACCTTATGGTGAGTATCCAAAATGTATTTATCCGGATGTCTTTGGTTGAAGTTGATTCCATCGAGTAATATCTTATGGTGAATACTATTGGGTTACTTATAAGCCTCCTCTGTGATTGTCGTGTATCAATAATTTTGTATTTTGATCGCTTATGTTTATTTTGAAATGTTTTTGACCGTGGGAATCTATGTAATCGATCTATACCCAACATTTTTAACCCATTTCAGCGATATATCTAAATAGTAAACATAAGTCGGGGGTATGAATGGCTGTATAGATTTGTAAAGTTACCTATTAGAGGAGGGTATTTAGGTTATTTGTGTTGTTGTTGAATTAGTAATGGTTGGATATATTTGTGTAATTAGTAGAGTAGTATGAGTTTAAATATATTGCAGAATCACTGTATTATCATACCAACCCTTTGGCTATGGATGGGATTGTAAGTCGGCAAAAAGGATTGCGGTCCCTTTCTATGGAGTTTTTGTTTTCTTGCTTCATATGCAGACATCATATTCCTTTTATAGGGACAAGGAGTCAATGTTTTCTCTTTAGAATTATATTGTTCAGATGTCCTTTCCTGACAGTATATATCTTGTGCTGTTGTATTTTCATGCTACATTGAATACATAAATGTATCGGATGGATTGATGCCAGTTTGACTGCGAATTTTAGCCTAGGGTTAAATAGGGATAGAAAAGTTTATTTTCAAATGCAGATCTATGTAGTCTATTCATTACTTGATAACAAATAAAAAAAAAATTAAAATCATGTGAAATTTATGTAAATGTAAGGGGAGAATAAAGAGTAATATAAAAATCTAAAAAAATGCTAAACCACTTCCTCAATTTAGGAATGATTTTTCTATTTGCGTAAATAAATATTTTATGTGTAAATTTCTTCTGGCAGTGGTATTTTTGTAATCTTTGGTATTTAAGATGTAAAATTAAGTTATATTTTATTATCTCTGCTACTGCTGAGCTAGCACTTGGTGGCGAATGGTCAGAATATTTAAAGAAAGTGGAATCTTAACAGCGAGATCTGCCCACCTTTATAAATTTTTCCCAGGCTCAAATGCCTAGATTGCCGCCCTTGTAGAGCGAAATGAGTTTGTACTAGATTCGATCTTCACTTTCATCCGGACCTAGCCCTAAACTGGCGACCCAATCAAGCTACATGCTTTAAACGATTTAAAGCTCGAGAATTTTAAAAAGGAGAATCATGTCTTTAAATTTTCTGAAAATTATGATAGATATATTTTTTGTATTAGCGTAAGTTATAGTTTAAATTTTGTGTAAAAAGGTTACTGCCAGTAAGAAAATTAGCGTATTAAAGAGAAATACGAGGAATAAAAAAGTAATAAATAAAGCGTAATTAATAAATATAAATCATAATTTTTTTAAAAAAGTCTTGTTTAAAAATTTAATAGTTTAACTTGCCTAAATAACGCTTAAAGGTAGGAGAAATGAAAAAGAGGAGGGGCAGAAATTTAGCTGGTAGTAAGGAATCATCAGTCAACTTTTTTTTTATCATTATATTTGTAATTACTGTTTTGTCTTTTTTTAAGAAAAAAAAGTTTTTGTCCCTTGAAATTTCATATGTAACAAATTTGTGTGTGCGTAATTACTAACACTAAGTAAATTCTTTTTTTTTTTTAAATGTTTTATTTTTTTTGAGGAAGTTTACTGATATATAACGAGTATAAATATGTCATTACATTAATTTAAAATAAAAAAGAAAACTTTTAAGTTCGTGATATAACCATAAGTGAGTAAAAAATAAAAGTAAAAAAAAAACTTAAACGCTAAAATTAAAAACGTTTGTTATAGATATATATTTTCTTGCAGATGCTAAATCAAAAATATTTTTTTTTAATAAAAAAAAAAGGTATTTGAGATGTATTTTTTATAAAAAAAGATTTATAAAAAGTATTTTAATAAAAAAATAAAGAAGTTAAAATAAAAACAGGTATTAATTTTAATTCCTGTAATCTATAAATGGGAAATGATTGTTTATTAGTTATCTAGAAAAGCTGTTTAATTAAAAAGTCAAGATGGAAGAGTTAGATAATAGAAGAAAAGGATTTTAGCTTGACCAAATGGAAGCCAAATAAAGGCCCGGACCATAATCGAAAACAGAACAGTGGCGTTTTAGTCCATGGAACCATGGAGGACTATGGAAAAGAAAAAATATTGAGTTCCAGGCAGGGAGAGTTTTTTCAACTTGATTTGATGACAATGGTACGCATGCCTCCTCTCGTTTTTTTTTGCTATTTTAAAAAAAAATAAAAATGAAAAGACTATGATACAGGAATGGAACCAGTTTAATGCTACCTCCAGAGACATTTTCTTCCAATGAGAAGACTGAACATGGGAAGTGCCAACGGAACATGGACTATATGAAATGAACAATTGTTAAGATGAATTAAGAACTTTCGTCAAGTTTTATAAGTTGATAAACAAGCCAACTAAAAGTTTAAAACGGGACTTCTTTATCTGACTTTTGTAAGTTTTTGATCAAATTAATAATGTTTAATTTTATATGTTTTCCGATTGATACACATTTTTTGCATTATTTTTTTCGCCATTGCAAAGATTATTTAAAATGCAGGAAATTTCAAGCTTGTTTATAAAAAAAGACGCTTGTTTGGATTCGCTTAGGTTAATTACCTGTTTGTTTTCATGTATTTTGATCAAAAATATATAGACATTAGATAAATATGATACCTTGCAGTGAGTATCTAAAATGTATTTATTGGGATGTACTTTTACAGTTCCCATTGGTGACAACGCAAGTATTTTATGGGTGAATACTATTGCTAAGTTACTTATAAGTTTCCTCTCTGTTATTGAATCGGTATCGATAATTTTGTATTTTGATCGTTTATGTCTATTTTGAAATGCTTTTGACCGGTGGGAATCTATGTATATCGATCTATACCCAACATTTTTAAACTCGACTTGATAGCGAAAAGCTTATCTAAATGGTAAGCTTAAGATAAAGCGTGAATGGCTATATAGACTGTAGTTTTATTGAGGGGAGGTAATCTTAGGTTATTTGTGTCGTTGTCGAATTGGGTAATAGATTGGATATATTTAACAATTAGTAGATGTAGTACATGAATTTAAGAATATGTGCAGAATCACTGTATACACCACACCAGTTCCTTGCTCATGGATGGGATTGCTAAGTTAATGTAAAAAAAGATCGCGACCATTCCTATGGAGTTTTTATTTTATTGTTCTTTCTTTGCATATACAGACGTCCTATTCACTTTTCCAATATTAGACAAGGGTCAATGTTTTCCTAAACCATATTATTTAGATGTAAATCTCCTGACAGTCATAGTATCTTTTGTGCTGTTAATGATTTTCGAGCTTTATTGATAGTTACATAAATGTATCGGATGGATTGATGCCAGTTTGATCATGAATTTTAGCCTAGGGTTAACTATAGGGATAGAATTGTTTTATTTTCAAATGCAGATCTATGTAGTCTATTCATACTTGACAATCTAAATAAAAAAAAATTAAAATCGATGGAAATTTACATGTAAAATGTAAAAATAAAGAGTCAAATATAAATCTAAAAAAATGTTAAACCTATTCCTCGAATTTAGAATGATTTTATATGTGCGTTTATATAAATATTTTTTATGTGTAAATTTCTGGCCAGCGGCTTTTAATCTTTTATATTTAAGATATAAAATTAAGTTATACTTTATTATCTCTGCCATTTTGAGCTAGTGACTTGGATATCGGTCGAAATATTTAAAGAAAAGTGAATCTTAACAGTCAGCATCGTTTTATCTTTATAAATTTTTCTCAGGCTCAAATGCTCAGATGGCTAAACACTTTTGTGAGAGCAGATATTGAGTTTGTAATTAGGTTCGATCTTCATTTTCATTCCGATTGGTGCAATATATATGCTTGTATAAGTAACCACACATGCAGTAGCGGGGAATTAATTTTATTTTTAAATTTAGTAAGTGTGGAGTAAAATATCTTCATACACATATATATACATGAAGATTTATAGCTTCAATTGTGACATGTCCCTTAAAAAAGATAATGAACTGATATCAAGTCAAGTCACATGTTAGCAATCAAGCTTTTATATTAAAGATGAGAAAATGTATAATTTTGTTGATAATGAACGTAGTTAAACTAGACAACAAAAAGTTTATAGAAAGATTGGCAACCTAAAGCACAATTTTAAATAAGAATATTATTTTTATTTTGTACTATCTGTCATGACTTCTATTTTATCTATTAAAAAACTTGTTGAGAACTTGGAAATTGCATTATACGTACTTATTCGGCCAGATGCGAAGAAAAAAGAAAATGCATTCTTTATTTTAAGCTGCGTTTTCTTACCTTTTTAACAAAATTCAAGAAAATTTTTAATCGTTTACCAGCTGCAAAGGTCGTGAAGGATTGGATTATAAAGCTCTTTTAAAATGCAAATTAATTGAAATATAAGATAGAATTTGAAAAATACCAGACTGCATTACTTGTAAAAGCAAATTGATCTATAACACATTGTATATAGTATTGTAATTGTCATATTCACCTATTCACTAACACGTTGTAGAATTCAAACTCCAGACAAGAATTTTAACACCTTAGAAGGGTTCTACCTTTCCATAAATCCTAAGTTCAAATCCAATGTCAACTTTCAAAGCACCACCACATGACAGCACATCTGACATTACAAATAGCATAGTTTCTTACCGTGCCAGTGGTCAGAAAACACAAAAGATTCTAAATGAAATAGCCCTAGATTTTACCTAAAAAGAACTATAGATGCATCAAAGATACCTAATCAGTATGTATGGTATGTAATTTAGACTGCTGGAGATCAATAATAAAAGAAGTACAATTAATGAATTCAAATATATTAGTTATTAGACAACAATTTATAAACATCAGCCATATAAATTTGATACCTATATAAAATATTACTTTTCAGTATTTCATATTTGGATTAAAAGTTATTACAATGTGCCTAATTGTGTCATGAACAAATCAAAGAAGCATATGTGAGCTTTATACAAAGCACTAAAGAAAAACTTAATGAATGAACTAGTTTAAGAATTGTAGGTAAAATATTTTTATTTCATAGGAGAAGGTAACTTAGGTGACTTCATGAGTTGTCAATATAAGATAGAACTACACTGAACATTATGGGAAAAATGTAATAGCAAATTCATAATGAAAGTATATGGTGATGCCAACAAGACATAGTACTAAGGATGGGGGTATATGTTGAAACCAGCAGCTTTACAAAAGACTCCAATTAAACTAAAATAATTACAGTCATGGATAGCAGGTTTGCCATTTTATCTGGAAGGCCTCTAGCCACCTTTAACAAGCCCAAGCCTGGACCACACCCAGGAGCTACTGTGACTATAGGACATACACATATTATTCCCATATGAGACATTCCATGTCACACTCTACTGGGAATTTCTGAGGAAAAAGTACAGGTTTGTCTCATCTGTTGTATGCCCTTAGAGAAAATAGCAAAGGAATTCTAGCAATTCTAGCATGTTCACTGGAACATACAATAATTACAAAATGTACATATAACTAATAAAAAAGGGATAGTTCATAAATGGGCAGAATGATCTCTTTAAATTTGATTTTCTGATGGCCAGATATTCACCTGTCAAAAATTAAATGAACAAAACAACTAGCTAAAATTTGATTTACATAAGATGTGAAAATATAAAAATATATTTTAGTATCAATTAAAATATAAGGAGGGAAATATGTGATTACAGTTTTAATAAAATAAGTGAGAAAACCAAGCATTTATATAAAAATTTCCTACATAACTTGCACATGCTTGAGTGGTTTAATTTAAAAATATTTCACATAGAATTTACATGAAGAAAATATATTTGGATAAGAAATGGATATTATAATAGTACTTTCTAAGCTTTAAGTGAAAATTTTTATAGAAAATAAACCCCAGATGAAGCAATCCATAGATATTTAAACAATTCATAAGATGGGTAATTTAACATTTAAGCCCTCATCAAAATGGTAAGTTTTGTAAAATAGTATTATAAAAAAGGAATAGAAGTTGAATCACTCAGCAGGGTTCTTTTGCAAGCACATTATAATAAAAAAATAAAATGTAGACATTAAAAACAGATATATAAAGGAAATATTAACCTCAGATAGGATAAACATACATTAAAAGAAAAGAGCTAAATGAATAAACATAATTATGAAATACAATCAAAATGAGCTATAGATTGCAATTATTACATGAGGTATATTGGGTTAATTTTACCTACTCCTCAGCTTTTAAGAAACAGTCCATGCACAAGATGGTACAATTGCCATTTCAGCATTGGAACAATTTCAATGAGCAAGGTTGTAACATACTTATGTTGGTGGGCTAAATTTGAGAAATAGGAATCTAGCTCCATGCATTTATTAGAATTTAGGTACTGACAGAGATTCTTTATATTTCATGTGTAAGCAGGTAAAAAGCATAGACCAAAAGAAGCAGAATAAAAATTATTTTCTGAATTGATTTGTTTATATTATCCTTTGCACACCCTTTTTTCTTTAATCAACAATCAAAGCTTTACAAAATTCTTTTAATTAAACAACCCAGTATTTATTTTAATTCTTCATTTTTTACAAAATTCTTTTAATTATCCCATGCATTTATACAACTCTTAAAATATTATTAATTAAATTCTAACATTTTTCGAAAACTGGAAGCAAATTTTTAATAAATTTGTTCTTTTGAAATTTTAATTACGGATAGAAAAAGTGTTATAGATTAGTATCCAATTACGCTTTGTTTTTGTAATATAATTTTAAATACATTTATTTGAAATGTAAGTTTAGTTAAAAATAAAAAAGAGTTTTCAAAGCACCTTTTTTAAAACTAAAATCAAAAATTGACTTAATTTAATTTTTAAGCATAGAGCTTTATTGATGTGTGACTTATATAATACAAACTTATATAAAACATAATTAAATTAATGAACTTTAAATTCTGTTTTGGTAATTCTAACCACCTATATTTTTTAAAAATAAATTACAGATCGAGATAGATCAATATTTATATATGTATGTGTGTATTAATTTTTTTTCATGTTCACTCAAAACTATAAAAATAAAAAAACTTGCTGTAATCTATCTTAAATTTTTTTTTGCAAAAATAAAATATATTGTGAAGGTGTCAGATTTGGACCTCCTTTGGTCATTGAGGCATCAGAAAAGCAAAGGTTATTAAAATAAAATGTACTTAACATTGTTTTTCTTTACTATTTTTTTACTCTATAAAGTTTTTATTGTCGAACAGATAGCCTGTCTAGTTGTTTTGATGTTTTGAAGTTAATGTGAAAATCAGAATCTATAAAAACACACTGTTTGCAGTTGTTCTTATATTCTAAAGTAAACTCTAGTTTCAAACTTTATGCTTGCTAAGTGATAGAATAATATTCAATGATTCTTTTTTTTTTTTTTGCAAATATCATTTTATCATTTAAAAAGATATTTTACAAAGGATTGTTATATTTTCAAAGCTCTTTTCTTCGTGAGCGTAAGCTTGTGTTTAAGACCTGTAGAGGTCCCCACTGGAGTTTTTCAGACATTATTCCTAAGGTTTACAGCCTTAGTAAATATTACTAATATAATAATGTGCATTTAATAAAATTTATAATTAAAGATTATTTTTAATTAAATTTTTTGAAAGCATTTCATTAATGAGAATTATTGTTAATAAACTTAATCTAATTTATCTCAAATAATAAATTTGAAAGTTTCAATTAAAGATGTTTCAAGATAAAAAAATATTGACTGCTACCATTATGCAAAATATATTAAATTTACAAACTGTAATGTTTTTATTTTTATTTATTTATATTTTTTATATCTCATGTAATGCACTTCATTTAACTTATTTAAAATTTACATCAGAACTTAGGTATAATATGTTAATTCTAAGCTAATAATTATTAATGAGTAAGTGTAATTGGATAGTGATAAAGATATGAACACAGGAAGTTTTGAACTTGTAGCTAAGATTGTTGTATTACATATGACAAGTGCTGTGCTCAGGATATCAATGGTTACCAAAAGATATAAAATAATGGAAGAATCATTAGATGTATGAATTAGCAGTAAAGTACCAATAAACCACGCTCAGCCAATAGTACATTCTTCATTGAACATTTGGATATTGTTTCCTCAAAAGCTAAACACTTTTTATGTATAAAAAGTTTTTGGCTATCACCTTTTTTCACTACGCTAAGCAACCTAATTTAATGTAAAGCCTTTATCATTATGAACTTCTTATGTTGTCATCAGTCTTAATAACAGTAATAATAGAGTTATATACATTTGTTCAATCTCATATTCATTCATTAATTTTATTTGAAGAAAATGTGATTCCAATTTTTACATCTTTATCTATTAAATGTTTAAAAATTTAAAAAGCAATGATAGGAAAAGGTTTAGTAAACTACCAATTTTTAGTTTTGATCTTTGTGCAAGCAATATTTTGGAACTGGATTCAAGGCATATATTTCAGTGCAAGATTGCCATGATTAGGCAGTTTATTTAGGGTTTCCCTGTTTTTTAACCACATAAATAAAATATACTTAGAAAGAGTGCTCTACATATAAAATGCCTCATTCATTTTGGCTCCTTTTTTATGCCTAGAAGATTACTTACTAAAACTATAAAATATTAGTAGTAGTAATAGTAGCATTGGGTAATATTATAAATTTATCTTTTTTAATATATACAGTGTAGTTACACAGAATGTATGAACTTTACTTGATATTCTTTAAGATATGAATGTGGGTCAACACTTTTTGATTAATCACTGTTGACTCTTGGTGAAACTCATATTTTAAAAGAATAATGATTCTTAGAACCCATGTATGGCTGAAAGTTTCTGTAGAAAGACAGATCAAGTAGAGAAAAAGAAGTGTTGAATTTGCTATAAAACCTTAATTTAATAACTTTATTCATAAAACGTCTTGATGTATTAATAGAATTGTGAAATAAAAACATGGTGTGTAAAACACACGTCAGTTTTCATTTCATTAGTTCATATATTTTAATGATTAAAACATTAGAAGAAGAAAAACTTTATACTCGTAGGACAGAATTATTACAACAATAACTTTAAAAAAAACTAATTTTTATTTCTTGTAGTTATGGATATAAGTCAAATTTGTTGAAAATAAGTTTTATTGTTATGAACTTAAATAATTTGCCATTGCTGAATTTTACACCACATGGATTAATTACAATATGTTTAGGTAAAGTTGCTCTAAAACCATGGATGCATTTATGTTTAAATCAATAGTATTGGTTACATTACATTATAAGTTAGGACGCAGAATGTAATCCCAAAGTGATTTTTAACTTTTTTAATAGCAATGTAATTCAAAAACAAACATGTTCATTGTATATATTAAGAAAATCTTATTTACTCATTTTCACATAGTATGCTTAATTCATAGAATGCTTAGCATGGTTTCAACTAGTTTGTAGTTATAATCATAGCAAAAACAGTTAAGGAGAATTACATCAATGCACTGAAAATCTCTATTTCTATGAATTATATAATTCTTCTTAACTGTTTTTACTATTATTATGATTACAAGCCAGTTAAAAGCATGCTATGTTTACTACTGAGTTGAGCACACTATGTTAAAATGAATAAATAAGCTATTATTTGTATACACAATGAACATGTTTATCTTTTAAATCAGAATGTAAATGTTAATATGCATGGATACAATTCAAGCACAAACTTTTGTAATGTATATAAATTAGTATGCTCCAAGGTTAAAGTGATAAGTTCATTAAAAATAAGCTTTAGTTCAATTATATTCATAACAAAACTGATGTTCAGTGTTTTTTAAAATATTTACTATTTATATTAAATTTTGTAGCTATTAGATTCTAAAATTACTAATGTTTACTAGAATTATTTTACTGAGGTGTGGAGTTTTAAGGAGTATGTTATGAATACAAGTAGAAATCTATTCTTGGGTTCAATGAAAATAGAATCCTGAGTAGTTTCTTTACAGGAATTTTATTCCTAATGATTTTATTTTAAAAAAAATGTGTGGCATGTTATTTTT
Organism: Epiperipatus broadwayi; assembly: GCA_028023455.1. Classification (NCBI taxonomy): domain Eukaryota; kingdom Metazoa; phylum Onychophora; class Udeonychophora; order Euonychophora; family Peripatidae; genus Epiperipatus; species Epiperipatus broadwayi. Next base: position 471,422 of record JAQFVV010000293.1, on the reverse strand, counting down.
TCTATTGATTGTTCTTAATAGGTATTGAGGTTTACAGGCAAAAGTTCAACCACATGGATTAATGGTTTAAAGCTTTAATGAAATAAAAGATATTCATAAATCATGGTCACTTTGATCCTTTTTGATGTATTGTAAGTAATCTATAGTTCTGAAAAAGTAGAACATATATTATTTCCAAAGAAGACACTCTTTTGTGAAAAAAATATCTAAAACATGTTGAAAGAGGTTTTTGATCATCTTTTAAAAAATAGTACAAAAATGAGATGATGTTTAATGCTATATAACTTTGAATCTTATATTTTACATATTCAGCTTAGTAAAATGAACATTGCTTCTTATAATTTTAATAAAAAGTTGTAAATCCTGATAAAATACATGTAAAAATAATAAAATATATTAGTCATGTGTTAAGTTCAACATTATTAAAAGTTTTAGAAATATATAAACTCTTGATATTGAACTAACTGATTTTAAGAATTACTCTAGTGTTTCTTATTTATGTTTGTCTTTTAAAATTGGAACTCTAGATATTCCTTAAGATTAGTGAGCTCATTATTATGAGTACAATGTAGAAAATCAAGATGCACTAAAGACAAAATAAAATCAGAAACAGAAAAGCCATTTATATAATAGCTTTATTGATTTTGCCATTAAACAGGTCTATGACATTGTTTATTTATGTCTTTGAGATGAAGAGGAAATGTTATTAATACAGATGAAAAATCTGATGTAATTGAAGTGCAAGCAGATGTTCAACAAAATCAACATGGGTTTCGATTGTTATAACAAGTATTTGTATCTATTTATCACCTTAATGCATCATGGAGCATGAAACAAACAAAAAATGTTGATGAAATTTTTAATTAAAATAGATTAAAGTCAATATAGAATTAGAACTTTTAGATTCGAATTTAAATTATGCTGATAATTGTTCAATTTTTGCTAGTTCAAAAATAATATATATGGTATACTTATGGTTTGAATGCAATAAATAAAACTTTGTTCAGTAATTAATCTTTAAATACTCCAAGAACTTCTGAGCCGGTGGTAGAAAAAAAAACCTTGAACAACTATTATCTTGAATATTTTGGTAGCTTAAGGAATGTAAATTAATTTAAATATCTTAGTATCATTGAATGAAAGATGGAGTTAAGAGATGAGATGCAGTATGGACACCAATGGGCAACCGCCTTAAACATGTTAAATAATACTTTGTTTCTATATAGTAAAATAACTACAACAACTAAATTAGATGTGCGTAGAGCTGCTATTTTATTTTGGAAAATTGAAGTTTGGTTTTTTTGTGGAAATACACTGGAAAACATTTAGTTAAGAGTTCTGTAAAATTATAAAGATATATTGGCGGGTTATACCATCAATCAATATGTTTTCTATATGTTTATTGCTTTGGAATGAACAATTTAGACATAAAAGAAAGGTGTATTGTGATAAACATAACAAGGGTTTCATAGAAAAGATAGACCTATTTACCTCTGAAAAAATTCGGAAAAAATGAAAGTGCTAACTGTTTTTATTAGAAAAATAAAACAGTAAATAAAACTAAGTCAAAAAGAAAATTTGGTATTAGTATCATGACGATAGCCTTATAACAGTTTATAATCTGTAATGTGTTATGCTAATTTGTTGCAATTTACACTTGGTTAAAACACCCTGTTCTAAACTCTCCAAATGGACCGCTATTGAGCCTGCTATATCGTATAATTTGAGGGTGTTAGATTTATCAACGTAACATCTGAAATCTTATTTAATAAATTATTGCATTACATTCAAATTACTTAGCATTAGGTTCTAAAATTTTTTAAACTATCGCAGTATTTATGAAGTTAGTTTTGAAGGGGGTAAAGTTTGCTTGTAAGCAGAATTATTGCAAGTCACGGTATCCGGCGAGAGTTCATGAGACAAATAAAATTTGTTTGATTGCAAGTAATTTTTAAAAAATCTGGGCTAAAAAATTACATTGAGACAAAAAACCTGCCAACTAGATGGCGATTGTTACTTTTTGTTTAAATAAAAAAATCTTAAAATGAATGCATAGTCCTGTTTGATATCTCAAAAAGACGTCAACTATTTACTTATTATAAGAGGGGCAGTTTTTTTTTCCATATGTCAAATCGTCGGTCGGGAAGCGAACCTGGGACAACTGGTTGTGGAAAGGAGCTATGCTAATCTTAGGTATTTCTTACAAAAAAGACGTTGTTTATTATATAGTTATTAAAAAAGACATTGTTACTATTTAGTTATTAAAAAATATATAATTAAAAAGACATTGTTTGCTATTTAGTTATTAAAAAGACGTTGTTAACTATTTGCTTATTAAAAAAGGGTAGTTACGTACTTGGGTATTATTCCCACAACCAAGGAAAAGATAGGAGGACTTTTCATATTCCTATCAACACACTGCTAACTTTTTAATGTTGTTATTTCGGCAACATCAAACATTAGAAAAATATTAAAAAGTTAGCAATGCTTTGATACGAATGGAAAAGTCCTCCTATCTTTCCTGGTTGCAGAAATAATACCTCAATACAGTTTTACAAAAACAAAAAAATATTACATGAGATATACATGTACTTTTATAAATTCTACTTGAACACAAAGTAACTTTTGACACATTTAATTCGATCAATTTCAACAAAAAATACATGGTTCATGTAGCGGGGGAAAATAAGCCAACATAAATATTTATTTTTATAAAAGTAAAAAAAAATTCTATGAAATATACACTTATGCAGACTATTCTTGCATATAAAATGGCGATTGTCAGTAATACCTCCATCCCACTATCCTTCCTCCTTCTCTGAAAGGATTGCGTAACAAGTGATTGCCCAGTACATGCTGTAAATGGAATTCTTCCAGGCAATCTAGTTTTTGGAATAAACAAATAACAAAGTCAGTGACTTAAGTCAATTAAAATTAAATAATAAACTTGTTATTCAAAGATTCAAAAACGCAGAAGTCAGTCAATAACCAAGTTGAAATTGGAAAAAAAAACAGAAGTAAATAATGCAGTTGAATTTTGCTATGTCTTAGGGTTCAATTAAGTTGAATCAGTAAGATAGCAATAAATTAAAATAACTCATTTAATATTTCTATATATATTTTAATTACTAGTTTTTACTACTCGAACATACAATTATAATAATAATATATATATACAAGATTTCACTCAGTTTATTTACATTATTTATAATATTGTTCTATTTACCAGTCCTTATTTTATACGTTGCTACAGTAGCCATTTTACCTACTGTTTCTTTACTATGGATTTCATTTATCCTGAAGACTGTGTACTGGTAACATCCCGGGAACTGAGAGTGATAAATCTCTGCTACCAGTTTTATACTATATCCCTTTATCGGGCATATATTCGGAAATCATAATTTATAGCAGCGGTCTCTAGTTTTGTGTAGAGAAGAGTTTTACGTTATGCAGTAAGTGCAAACCAACGTATATTACATATATAGAAAATTTAATGTTATATATAGAGTAAGTTAAAAACAAACCCTTAACAAGCTTCAAAAATACCCTCAACCTCAGACTGCGGTTTCTGCCTCTAGCGTCATTAGTGAGGTGCTAGGGAATAAAAAATAGCAAATTTAAAAATGTTAAAACAAATTTACAACAATAACAAGTGGTAAGTTTAAAATATACAAACAACAAAGTTTTGAATCAGAAAAAATTCCAAAATGTTCAAAAACGCACCTATATAATAGGTTCGGTTGACACATTTCAAAACACATTTTGTGCACATTCAAAAACACATTTTTCGATGAAGGAAAAAACTCAAATCACAGACGTTTATTTAACGTTCGCAACATTATGCCTTTAACGCGTATGTAAAAGGCCATTCTATCTTTCCTAGGTTGCAGAAATAATACCCAAGTACCCTTAAAAAAGTAAGTTAAAAAAAGATGTTGTTTACTATTTAGTTATTAAAAAATATAATAAAAAAGACACTATAAAAAAGGTCTGTTACTTATTAAAAGGTCAGAACCAGATAATGTTATAATAAAATGTTTTTGAGGAGAAACAACACCATCCAGTGGTCTGTACTGTCAATGATACTCTTTTTTTTACCATTTATAATTTTTGATAAAAATTCTTTTACGCATTTCATATCAACTCTGTTTTTATTAGTAGTTTTTATCTTTTTTTCTTATTGCAGAAATAAGTTTCCTACAAATACCAAGATGTTGTTTTGCACTCTTTAAAACTTTTATTCTATAGCTCCTATTGCTACTTGACAATTATATTCAATCTTTCTTAATGCATTATTTTTATATATATTTTGTATTTCATTTTTTCTTTATAAATTGTCTTGTTTTAGTAGAAATGCTATTGTCCAGTTACTACTTTTTTGTACCAGTTATCTTTGTTGTAGTTTTTAAAAATATATCAGTTATCTTCCTATTGATTTTATTTAAAATCGATTCATATTCAAAATATATTAATATTTGAAAATAATATACAAGTTTTAATTTAAATTTATTGGAATGTTTCTAAAGATGAAAAATAGCAAATGTAAATATTATTTTTCTTAACATTTTATTCTCTCTTTAGTTATACATTAACATGTATCTTAATCTTACTAATCAATGATCACTTCTTGTATTGAATTTATTTATAACAACATTACAATCTTAAAATAAATCATTCATCTTAGTCAAAATACAATCCAATTCTGCTGTATCTTCATTTGAATGCTTTCATAGCCATTTACATTTAACATTTCTTTGCCAGAAAATAAATTCATAGTACTATATAAAGGTTTTATTTTTCTGAAAACACTACAAGTTTATATCCTCTCTCATTTCTATAACTATAACCAAATTGGCATACAACACAGTTATCTTTCAATTGTTTATCAATTCTAGCATTAAAGTCTTTTGTGACAACATTAAATTGTAGTTTGGTCTGTACAAAAGTCTTTTGTACCTCCATGCAGAAATCCTCTACTTCTTCATTACAATTAGAACTTGTTGGGCCATAAACTTGAATTATTTGCATTTAATATGTTATTGAATTGAATAACTAATCTTGTGACTCTGACACACCATCAATTGCCACAGTGTTGTTTTTATACTATTTTTTATAATGAATTTTACTCCATTTGTAATTCCAATGTTTGTACTTTTATAATGCAATATATGCTTACTTTTTAAATCAATTGTTTCTTCATTTTTTTATCTAACTTTACAATGTTCAATAATGTTCCATAATTAGAGAGTTCTTCCAATTCTTGCAATATTCCTACACTTGAAAGTAATCTGCAGTTGTAAGTACCTAAGTACAAAGTCATCATCAAATGGTAGCCTAGGTTCAAAATCAGAAATATTGTAGAACTCTTGACATTTGGCTGCTAACCTGTGCCTTGGCTGGTAACTTTACAGCTTCTTAGAACTAAGAGCCATGATTTAATTTTGTCAGACATCATTGTAAATATATATTCTAAAAGATTGTTCATGCATATTTATTCTGTCTTCAAAAAACTCAGCTGATAATTTCAAATAAAAAGTTATTAGGTCATTAAGAAAAAAATCATGGTGTTACTTGATGTTAAACTTAGAGATAAAATGGTAATAAATTTACAGCACTGGCTAATGTATGCTTCTGACAGCCCATTTATGTTTGTATGCTATATAAATAATCACATAATAATAACAGCTGCAATGCCAAGAACATATGAAGATGATATTAAGAATTTGCCATGCTTGGTTCCTTTTAATGCTCCCAAGAGAAATCAAAGAGTCACTTCCATTTAACAGACTGTTTTCTACAGCCCTAAATATATGATTTGAAATAAAAAATTCTTAGCATACTAATATTTCATTTTATTGAAAAATATTGTGATTACTACTATTAATTACTATTTTTAAATAACACACTCTTACATTATTAACAATTTATTATATACACAGTACACTAAAATAATGTCAATTTATAGTAGATAATGTTTAAATTTTATTTATTTTACTTTTCAAATTTCATTTTCAAACATATCAAAAACACTGTTATATGCGATTGATATTAGTTCAAGTCAATGCATATTTTTAATGCTTTTATTTAAGCTGAAGTATCTGTTTGTTGATTGGTATGGTTTGAAAACTTCTAAATCATTTTTACTATTTAAGTTAAAATGAAATTTGACAATTGACATTAATTGACTTAAATTCAATAGAATTCAGTCAAACATGGTACATAAGTAAAAGATAGCAAATAAATATGAAACTGAATCTTTTTGCAACTCTCCTAGATTTTTAGATATGGAATAGAAGGTGGAAAAATATTGGGATATTTTGATATTAAATTTAAAAATTGCTCTTAAAATCTTAATATGTTTTAGGTAAGGTTATGAGAGAGTGGCATAGATATTTTTGTGCTTCCAATTTACAGTTATAATAACATTTTAAAATAAAGGTTTAATAGATTTAAATTCAATTAAATTGGTTCACAATTTGATATAAAAGTAAGAAAAACCAGGCAAATCAATATGGGGAAATAGATTTTGTCATTAGGTTACATAACTTTTTTAGACATGGAACGAGAGTACAAAAAATATTGAATATTTTTAATATCAAATTTCAAAATTGTTCTTAGAATTTTAATATGTTTTAAGTAAGGGTTGCAAAAGACAACAAAGGGAAATTTTTTGCTTTTAATTTAAAGATATAGCAATTATAAAATTGAGATTAAATGGATTTAAGTTGAACATAATTTGTTGAAATTTTGTACATTTTTAATGTCACTACTAAAGAGATAGCATACTATAATATTTTAGAGAGATGACCTAGTTTTTTTAGGATAGAAGAATGGGAGTGTTGTTTAATATTTTTTTGTCAAATTATATGCTTTTTCATTTATGTCAATATAAGAAAATTAGTTTTCAATATAGTTTTGTGGCGTATTTTTTTAAAAAAATTTACTTCAAATAATAAAAGCTCAAACATTATTCAACAAAACAGTAAGTCACATACTAATATATTATGCATATATAATTATGTACACATACTAAATATGATATATACATAAAATTATACATATTAAGTTATTGCAGATATATATATATATATATTGTGCCATTACTTTTCATAGCTAAAAGTTTGTAGGCTAAGAATCAAAAATTTTAATTACAGCTGTAATCATATCATATGAGGGCGCCACTAGGAAAAGAACCTAGAGCCATGAAATTTAGAAGAATCTTATATTCATGGCTGTTAATTTTTATACGTATGACAGATCAAACTAACCCTCCCCCTTTGTAATCCCATTTTTAATATGCATGTATACACAATGATCATATGTTTTATTATCACATATAAGTGTTAAAGGAACAAACAAGTACACTTAAATATGTTTCAAATAATAATATGCTTTATTAAAAATGATTTATTTAAATACGCTTTATTATAATTTTTTACTTTTCTTTTATTCCAAGACTCTTGATAGAAACAAATCATTAATAATTCCCCCTCTACCTTCCTCTTTTGTATAAACTTAACCTAACTAACATTATCATTCTTTTTCTTTTTTTATATAAATAAAAAAAAAACCAACAAAGATGAAGAGTAATATGTATTTTTCATTCTCGAAGGAACATGAGCTTTTACTTATATATAAGCATCCCAGACTGGTCAGAATCTTGACTGGTACAGAGATTAAGTGGCTTACTATTAGGAGTCAGTTATTACACTAAAGCCTCTACTCACTCTTTCAATATATACTCAACCCTTAAATTTTTCATTTATGCTTTCTTAAATCATTTCTACATTCTATTTCAATAATAATTTCTGGGATTCATTCATGGGATTATTATTATTTTTAACCTCCCCTATAGTCTTGAATTTCATCAAAAGTTATTTGAAAACCCTCTGTAAAAAAAAATTTAAAAAAACCCACAAATATAAATAAATTACGTATTTTAAATAAAACTAATTGGACAATGTAAACATAAGCATTATAAATATATATAACAAAATCTCTTCTATTGTTGTAACTTATAGTTCATGGCTGATTAAATACAATCCTAATTAGATATGTTTTTAGGTTCAGCAATCTATAGTTCAATCAAAAAGCAAAGTTTATATTACCCCTGATTGATTAGTGTCCATACACATTCCTTGGGATCTTTTGGGAGTTGATTTACAGTATGAATTTTGTCCCCGGTTAGCTTAGCTTCCTCTTAGGGGTGGCCTTGTTCCATGAGGTGGTTTCCCTGTGCGATGAAACTCTATGGATTTGGCCAGTGTCCCAGCTGGGGGCGGATTTTAGTTGTTTAATCTTCTAACATTTTATTTTCACTCTATAATAGTTCTTTTCTTTTATTAAAAAAGCTAATAATAATCTAACAATAGGTTTGTCTCTGTATTTATAGTCCTTTTTCCATTGTCCTTTGATCTGATCATGTTCCCAACCTGTGATTGCATTTCCTTTAATTTTTTTTTTTAGTTTTTTTAACACCTTTCAACTAGAACCTACGACAATCAGAATTAATTACAATTCTTTTCCCCCTCCCCTCCTTTCAGATCAAAAAATTTAATTAAAATTGTTTTCCAAAAACAAAAAAAAAATAATAAAATATTTTTTTCTTTTAATATCACTTTCGATATAATCTCTCAATCCAATTAAAAAAAAACAACTAATCTACCATTTTGCCTTTTCTTTCTGTTTTTTTTTCAAATCCCAATAAAAAGCTAATAAATAATACTAAAAACCTACTATAAAAAAACTAATAAATAATACCAAAAAAACTTTCTATATACACAGCATTTATTTTTTATTTTATACTTAGTATATATATGTGTAGATGTGTAATTTACATAAACAGAAAATATAACATGAGCCACTCGAAATTATTGGTTCAATATATATATACTCTATGAGGTGAAAATGGATTTATTACATTATAGTTTTTAAGCACGTTTTTAAAAATAAAAATTTCCAATTAAAGCAAAATGTCACACTTTCAACTTAAGATATATATATATATTTAATTACTAATATACACACATATTAATATGTACCCTTAATAATTATAATATATACATAAAGGTTATACATATTAGCTTTTAGCAGAAATATTCATCAACTATATGTGTCACTACTAAAAATTTAAAAATAATGTTGATAAAATTCTTTGTTAAATTAAATTCTTTTATTTACCATAAACTAACAATAATTGTTTTGAATCACAGTTGAAATTTTAGATTTAACTTGAATAAAAGCATGGGAGATCCAAAAATTCGTTATGTCAACAGGGTATGGAAAATTCAAAAATTAATTAAGTCAAGAAATTGACCATAGTTAATTCTTGGACCTTCATGCTTTTATTTTAAGTTAAATCTAATAATTCTAATGTGGTTAAAAAACAATTATTTTTTAATGCATGATAAATAAAAGTAATTTTTTAATGTCTATTATTTAATTAAAAATTTATTGTTTTGAATAATAATATTGTGAAAATAAAATATTAAATCAGATGAATGACATATTCAGAAAATTCCTTCTGAATTAATTTTTTAAAATCAAAAACAAGAGCATAACAACTTCAACAGTGAAAATGATTAAAATTTAAAAATAATATTTTTTTTAAGATAACTTATACATAAACACATATTTATTAATTTATCGACATAAACTTGCCTGGTACTGGAAGAGTGAAACCTTTACATGTGTCAGGTATTCGGTACATATAATAGATTTCACAAAAGTTTGACATTTTGCAACAGTAATAATATAAAAGTATGTCTTCAAAATAATGACTAATAAGATGTATTTTTCCCTTTTCTCTATATGAATCTTCATTTGGATATTGATAGTGAGTATGAGCAGATTTCTTAGTGCCAACACCAGGGTGAGTTATATTTAAAAGTTCACCATCATTGTTGTAGCAACACTGCTGACCTTCTCCTAATGAGCTGTGGAACGTATACATGTATATTTCTATTAAGAAATTAGCATCAAAAAATTAAATCTATATGCTTTTACATAATGAAATGTACTAAAAATAAATTAAAAAAAAGAATATGTGTGATAACTGGTTTTAAATAGATTAAAAGGAGAGCTGCTCTAGAAATATTTTTTGATATTGTTTCAACAGATCAGTCATGACATCGTAATTAAAAAAAGTATACATTTTGTAATAAGGTTGTAAAAAATAAATACTATTAAATTATCTTTATTTTTATTAAGTTTCAAATAATTGTTTTTCAATTCGCGACTATAATAAAGAAAAACTAAAACAAATGAATGTAAATCGAGTTATCAATTTTTTAACGTTATGACAAATTAATTTACATACACATTTGCATACATTATTATTTAGTAATATTAGAGCAGTGGTTTATAATCTATTTTGGCCATGAATATGAGGGAAAATCCTCGAAAGTACTAGGCCTATATTAATTTAATTTAATTGTTTTTGTTACTACTGACAGCTTCTTCTTCAGCGTGTAAAGCGCTTATATATACTAAAATTTATTTAATAAATCATTAAAATCATTTTAAACTATCATTATCAATAGTAGAATACTAGACTAATAGATACGTTTTTTAATTTTATTTAGTATTATAAATTAAATCTATCTATCTATCTATCTATCTATCTATCTTATCTATCTATCTATCTATCTATCTATCTATCTATCTATCTATCTATCTATCTATCTATCTATCTATCTATCTATCTATCTATCTATCTATCTATCTATCTATCTATCTATCTATCTATCTATCTATCTATCTATCTCTCTATCTATATATCTATCTATCTATCTATCTATCATCTCTATCTATCTATCTATCTATCTATCTATCTATCTATCTATCTATCTATCTATCTATCTATCTATCTATCTATCTATCTATCTATCTATCTATCTATCTATCTATCTATCTATCTATCTATATCTCTCTCTCTATCTATATATCTATCTATCTATCTGTCTCTCTCTATCTATCTATCTATCTATCTATCTATCTATCTATCTATCTATCTATCTATCTATCTATCTATCTATCTATCTATCTATCTATCTATCTATCTATCTATCTATCTATCTCTCTTTTTTTCTCTCTCTCTCTCTCTCTATCTATCTATCTATCTATCTATCTATCTATCTATCTATCTATCTATCTATCTATCTATCTATCTATCTATCTATCTATCTATCTATCTATCTATCTATCTATCTATCTATCTATCTATCTATCTATCTATCTATCTATCTATCTATCCATCCATCCATTCATTTTAAAGCATCACTCAATCATTATTTGTGAGATTTATTTGCTCAATGAGATTTGTTCTGCCTCTCCATTAAGGGAGCTTTGCTTCAAATAGACTGACTGCAATTAAAGAAAGTTTCAATGTACCCGACTGTGTGTATGGAGATGGTAATTTCTCCAGTTTAGGTGTGCCATCCAAATCACTGCAGACATATAGTCTATATCAATTGCAATATTTTTTCTTTTCTGTAGACATATTTTACATTGAAATGGAAAGATTAACTCTGCAATTCTTAGTTTCACTTTTCTTTATCCTTACCTATCCTCATGCCCTAGTTCAAACTCTAGTCTATTGAATATATATATACTGTGTTTTCTAGACCTAAATGTTTGCACATGTGAAGCACTCCTTAAGTATAATTATTTTAGATAGGCACATGTGAAGCACTTCTCACATATACAGTTATTGTAGATGGACAAATTAATAACCAAATAGGAATAAGAAATTGGTTAATTTAATTTGTAATTTAAAAGTCTGTTCACATGTGGGTATATGTATAAAATAGGTCAGGTATGCCAAGGCTATATATATATATATTGTGCCAGACTGTAAAATGTCCATGCACAAGATGGCTGTAGCCAACAATTTGGCACAGCTAAATTTATTGAATTCATTAAATAAAGTAAAAAGGAATAAACACTGAGAGTTGGTCTATACTAGATTCCCATCTCCTCGCATACACAACAAACACATATATTATTTATTATGAAATAATAACCCACTATAAATGTGTCATTTATTGTAAATGTTCTAATATGTATAATAACACACTATAAATGTATCATTTATTGTAAACGTATGTAATACATATATGTATAAAGATTTTTGTATATATATATTTTTTCTTTTTGATAATTTTTAAAATGTTTTTCTTTTATTTTAAAAATATATAAAAATATTTTTTGTGTGATTGACAAGAATCTTCCATTTAAAAGGTGGATTTGATTAATCTTTGTTTTTCTATTTTTACTTTTTTGTATGTAATCAGGTAGTTTTTTTTTAATTAATTAATTTGTAAATCAATTCCAAATTTGTTATCTAAAGAATGTGGGTGGTCTATTACTCCAATATGGAGTTTTGAAATTCCTAAAAAGAGATTTTTGAAACATGATTTTATAAAGAATGTACAAAAGTAAAACTATCTGATGCAATAGCTCAAAGGGGGATGTAAGTAATTGAAACTTGTGGGCAGATGGGGATATACAATAACCTACCTGGGAGGTGAACAAAAAAGTTTTAGTTATTGATTAGTGTTGGATGGAGAGAGCCACAATAACCTACCTGTGAGGTGAAGAATAGCTATTGATTTTTTTTTATTGGAACGAAAGAGAGCTACATGAATCTATATGTGGTTAAGTTAAATTATTGATTTTATTTGGAATGAGAGAAAGCCACATGAATCTATATATGGTGTAAAATATTAGTGATTAGTATTGAACTGAGAGAAAGCAAGATGAATCTATATGTGGTGTAAAATATTATTATTGAATGGACAGAGCTACAGAACCTACCTGTACAGTGTGGGGAGGTTATTATATTAGACATGTATTCTTTTCGATGAATATGCTGTTGGATTGCTGAATATTTTTTTTATTCAAGGAGAGAGTTTAATTCTTCTTTGAATGAACCTAAACTTCTGTAGAAGGTCTTTCCCAGTGGTTTGCCCAAATATTAACCGAAGCCACCAACACCCATATGATGTGGAAAATCATATAAGCATACACTGTTCAGCAATCAATCAAAAAAAAAGAAAGAAAAATATTTTGGAGTGCCATGACTAAAATGACAACCAAGTTTCATCTGGTAGCCTACAAAAGCATGGAGTAGAAAGAACCATAGCAGTACACCCACCAGTTCAGATACGTAGTCACCAAGATGGATGTGTCAGAGACTCAGTATACCCTGATAGAAGGAATCTACAAGGATGGAGAGGAGTTAAAGGGAACATCATCATCCTTCCTGGTAGTTGAGATGGTCAGCCCAGAAGTTTGAACCTGGAGAGCAAGCAGATAGAGATGAGTAAAATGAAAAAAAAAATGTTTATAATTTTTTTTTATAGTTTGTTATTTGTATTTTTTTAAAGTGTATATAACCCGGATAATTGTAACATATTTACTAACACATGATAAAATATAATTTTTTTTGTTATTATATAAAATATTGTAAAATAATATTACTTATACACAGATCTCACTCAAACCCACTAAATATAAGATTATTATTATTTCTTGTTCTTTTACTGCCTTTTCACCTTTACCTCTTATTTAATGCTAATCGTGGTGGTGTCACCTTACGTGGAGTGACATATATAGCCGGCCTATACATTTTTTTAAATTTTTTTTATATATAAAAAATATATATGTAAATTATTATTTTACGTACTCAAAGGTAAAGGTGTATCTACTCTTAAGAGTTTATATGTGCAAACGGGAAAAGTTCAAGGGGTTAGATCTGTGTATAACTTATTTTAGTATTTTGGGAATTTATAAAATGAAACATTCGATTATTTTGTGAGAGAGGAGAGGAAGTATAGACCACACATCACATTGGCATCCATATTTAACCATTTGTATTCATAGCAATTAAATTAACTTAGATATAAATTAGAAAATGGATTTTTTTTTGTTTAATCAAATTGTAGATCTTGAACACAAAGATTTAGATATTTTTGTGTAATTATATGTAGAACCGTGCAATTGGAATAGAAAGACCTATAATTAATTTATGACTCACTATTCTAATGTTTAAAAATATATGTGGTGGAGGGGGGATTTTCGTTAAATAAATGATATATTCTCATACTTTATTTGTTATCATATAATGTATTATAAAATAAAGAAAATTAATAATAATAAAATATAATCACCTATTTGTGATGTTTGCTGACCATGGCTATAAAAGTTATAGCAATACTTATTTAAAGTACCATGAGATAGAGAATTAGAAATGAGCTAGCCATCGGGATATTATATTGGGAAGTTAAATTGGAATATATGTTCACCCAGTTTTCCTTCACCTAAAGAAAACTTACATCTAAGAGCAGAAAAGAAATTTCTCTTTGCATACTCTCTCAACAGATAGGGGAGGGAAAATTATTTAACTTTTAACTTTGCTTTCTTTTATTATGTTGGGGGTGGCACTAAGGGTTGTCAAATGGGATAGAGAGTTGGTTTGGGGGGTCACAATCTTTTAAAGGTATGTGAAGAGCGAGGGAAAACATCTACTGCACAAATAGATATTGGGGTGGAAATATAAGTGGTTTAACAAGGAAAGATTTTGATTTTTAATTGAAATCAAATTTCTTTCTTCTAATAATTAGTAACGTAATACTCATTGTATTTAACCCTGGGTATTATCGAAGATTGTTATCGATCTCCCATTTCAAAACGTACATGTCATTTCATGCTCATGATGTACACCGATACAGTTAGAGTATCAATTTTGAAATAGATAAAGTGTATGGGATTTTAAACTGGTACAGAAAATGGCCCCAACATGTAAGGCCTCGAATAAAAAATTGCAAATAGAGTGATGAAAGAAAATAAAATTAGTAATATTAGTGGAAATGAAATTAATGAAGATAGATATTTTTTGTTTACTTACAAAATGTAGTATAGATGAGTTGTAAGTTGAGTAATATACATTTTAAAAGTTGGTTCAAAAAAGAAGAGTATCTAGAATTTTTTTTTGATCGTTAGTTTTGTGAGTGTGGATCAAGTGAGTTATAATAGAATTAGGGAAATGTGCTGGAAGGAAGATGACTTAAACATATGGTGATTGGGACTGAACGTAAGGTGTGGTGTACTGCGTAGGATAATACGAGATTAAATTTTATATATTTGTAGTTTAAATAGAGAGAAGTATGTGATTTTAAGTTTTCAATATAAATTAAAATTATATATTCGGGATTTAAGATAGTTACAAAAGTTAATATAGTTTAATACGAGCATAATAAAAAAAAAGATAATGTAATAGATATTCCTGAAATTACAGATTAAAGATTCACGAAAATATCGGATTTCTAATCCAAATATATATGTTGACTAGAGCAAAAAAGAAAAAAAATGGAAAAACATCAAGAAAAGGAAAACCTAAAGGCAATGATGCAAGAGTTATTAAATTATGTAAAAAAGCAAGTGGATAAAATACCAAAAGAACTAGAAGAATGGAGAAAAGAGATGTCTGAACAGACAAAGGGTATATACAAAAATATAGATGATGTTAAAGAAATGGAAAATAATGCAGAAAAACTTAATGAAATTGAAGATGAAATGAGAGAATCTTAGAAAAAAGGGTCTTTGGAAAATGAAAGCAAAATTAATGCAGAACAATCTGAAAATAAAGTAGAGGAATCTGAACCAAGTGAAAATGAATCAAAAAATGTAAATTAACCAGTAGTGAAGTAGGAGCTTGTAGTCTATTGGATGTGGAAATAACAGATGCCGATCAGATAAATGAAATTACAAAGACTACCCAGAAAAAATGTGGAGCATATAAAACATGGGTGGAAAATAAAAGTGTAGAAATTTTTAAGCCATACAAAATGGCTAAACACAAAGCCAGATGTATTATATTACAGGAGAAATGCAAGATGGTAAAAGAGCTTGAGAACCTTATGCATATGTATCAAGAAAGTTTTAATGATATTGAACAAAGAAAGAACTCATATTTTTCAGGAGGCATAAATCGTAAATTGTACTCTCAGAGTAAAAAAGTCAGAGCTCAAATACGTATGGGAGAAACTCATCAGCATGACGTTAAACCACCAGATAAAGCTAGGGAAAATCTGCATATTAACTCAGTAATATGGGATGAGGGGTAGTAAGAATAAAATATTTTTGTTACAAAGTGTAATATAAGGATAGAGTAGTAGTAGTTATTTATTGATCATTCCATTGGAGGGTAGCAAGTGTAGATTTTTGGGTTTCTAGGGCATGATATGTAGGGGCTGAATTGTATCTGGGTTTCTGTCCTCTCAGGAGGCAGCAAGGGGTCAGTGGGTCAGCCTGACATCTATATGTAGTTTGGAATTTCTATGACTT
Source organism: Epiperipatus broadwayi (assembly GCA_028023455.1). Classification (NCBI taxonomy): domain Eukaryota; kingdom Metazoa; phylum Onychophora; class Udeonychophora; order Euonychophora; family Peripatidae; genus Epiperipatus; species Epiperipatus broadwayi. Next base: position 455,075 of record JAQFVV010000293.1, on the reverse strand, counting down.
TGTAATAGTGTATGTACTCCATCATTTGTGCGGGGGGTACTGTCTAGTTGAGAAAAGGGAGATAATCTTTTCTCACGGACCTTCATACCTTGTGATGCAAAAAGACCCTGTAAGCCTTAAAAGAAAGAAGCATGGGTGCATTTACTAAGGTTATTCATTTAAATTGGCTCTTTGAAAATGAAGAGTTTGTTGTTTCTGTCCTCTAATGAAAAAAGATCCCATAAGCCTTCAAAGACATGAGCAGGGATGCATTTATTGAACATTTTCGATACTTGACATATATTGTTTGTCATAGAGTTTTGGATGAAGTATGGGCCTTTGGACTGATGTGCTGGGTTATTGTTGTTTCGTTCTAGATGCGGGAATATGATGTTTGCTTGGACATATTAGTGTTTGGGAGCTCGGGTTTGCATTTCTGCCCATCAGATGTAAGGGTCTCCAATCATGTAAATAAAAAGAGAGAGAAAAAACATAATGAAAATATAGCGATTAAATTGGTATAGAAACGTTAAAAGTTAATAGTAGATAAATAAATTAAGTAAGATATTAAAAAAGAACAATTATTCTTTTTTAATGATCTCATTGGGGAGGGAGATATTGTGCCAGACCGTAAAACGTCCATGCACAAGATGGCTGTAGCCAACAATTTGGCACAGCTAAATTTATTGAATTCGTTAAATAAAATAAAAAGGAATAAACAATGAGAGTTGGTCTATACTAGATTCCCATCTCCTTGCATACACAACTAACACTATATATTAATTTTTTTTGAAATAATAACCCACTATAAATGTGTCATTTATTGTAAATGTTCTAATATGTATAATAACACACTATAAATGTATCATATTTATTGTAAATATGTAATATGTATATGTATAAAGGTTTTGTATATATTTTTTTCTCTTTTGATAATTTTTAAAATGTTTTTCTTTTATTTTAAAAATATATAAAAATATTTTTTTTTGTGATTGACAAGAATCTTCCATTTAAAAGGTGGATTTGATTAATCTTTGTTTTTCTATTTTTACTTTTTTTTGTAATCAGGTAGTTTTTTTTAATTAATTAATTTGTAAATCAATTCCAAAGTTGTTATCTAAAGAATGTGGGTGGTCTATTACTCCAACATGGAGTTTTGAAATTCCTAAAAAGAGATTTTTGAAACATGATTTTATAAAGAATGTACAAAAGTAAAATTATCTGATGCAATAGCTCAAAGGGGGATGTAAGTAATTGAAACTTGTGGGCAGACGTGGATATACAATAACCTACCTGGGAGGTGAAAAAAAGTTTTAGTTATTGATTAGTGTTGGATAGAGAGAGCCACAATAACCTACCTGTGAGGTGAAGAATAGCTATTGATTTTTTTTATTTGAACGAAAGAGAGCTACATGAATCTATATGTGGTTAAGTTAAATTATTGATTTTATTTGGAATGGAAAGAGAGCCACATGAATCTATAGTGGTGTAAAATATTAGTGATTAGTATTGAACTGAGAGAGAAGAGTATGAATCTACATGTGGTGTAAAATATTATTATTGAATGGACAGAGCTACAGAACCTACCTGTACGGTGTGGGGAGGTTATGATTAGACATATTCTTTTCGATAAATATGCTGTTGGATTGTTGAATTTTTTTAATTCAAGGAGGAGATTAATTCTTTTTGAATGAACTAAACTTCTGTTGAAGGTCTTTCTCAGTGGTTGGCACAAATATTAACCGAAGCCACCAATACCCATATGATGTGTAAAATCATATAAGCATATGCTGTTCAGCAATCAATCAAAAAGAAAGAAACATATTTTGGAGTGCCATGACTAAAATGACAACCAAGTTTCATCTGATAGCCTACAAAAGCATGGAATAGAAAGAACCGTAGCAGTACACCCGCCAGTTCAGATATGTAGTCGCCAAGATGGATGTGTCAGAGACTCAGTATACCCTGATTGAAGGACTCTACAAGGATGGTGAGGGGTTAAAGTGAATGTCACCATCCTTTCTGGTAGTTGAGATGGTCCACCCAGAAGTTTGAACCTGGAGAGCAAGCAGATAGAGATGAGTAAAATGAAAAAAAAATGTTTATAATTTTTTTTATATAGTTTGTTATTTGTATTTTTTTTAGAGTGTATATAACCCGGATAATTGTACATATTTACTAACACATGATAAAATATAATATTTTTTTTGTTATTATATGAAATATTGTAAAATAATATTACTTGTACACAGATCTCACTCAAACCCACTAAATATAAGATTATTATTATTTCTTGTTCTTTTACCCCTTTTCACCTTTACATCTTATTTAATGTTTAATCATGGTGGTGTCACCTTACATGGAGTAATATATATATAGCCGACCTATACATTTTTTTTTTAAAATTTTTTTTATATATAAAAAATGTATATGTAAATTATTATTTTACGTACTCAAATGTAAAGGTATCTAATCCTAAGAGTTTATATGAGCAAATGGGGAAAGTTCAAGGGGTTAGATCTGTATGTAATGTATTTTAGTATTTTGGAAATTTATAAAATGAAATATTCATTATTTTGTGCAGGGAGAGGGAGTATAGACCACACACACACACATTGGCATCCATATTTAACCATTTGTATTTATAGCAATTAAGTTAACTCGGATATAAATTAGAAAATGGATTTTTTTTTTGTTTAATCTAACTGTGGATCTTGAACATAAAGATTTAGATATTCTTGTGTAATTATATATAGAATTGTGAAATTGGGATAGAAAGACCTATAATTAATTTACGGTTCAATATTCTAATGTTTAAAAATATATGTGGTGGAGGGGGGATTTTAGTTAAATAAATTATATTCTCATACTTTATTTGTTATCATATAATCTATTATAAAATAAAGAAAATTAATAATAATAAAATGTAATCACCTATTCGTGATGTTTGTTTACCATGGCTATAAAAGTTATAGCAATACTTATTCAAAGAACCATGAGATAGAGAATTAGAATTGAGCTAACCATCAGGATATTATATTGGGGAGTTAAATTAGAATATATGTTCACCCAGTTTTCCTTCACCTAAAGAAAACTTATGTCTAAGAACAGAAAAGAAATTTCTCTTTGCATACTCTCTCGACAGATAGGGGAGGGAAAATTATTTAACTTTTTTGTTTTCTTTTATTATGTTGGGGGTGGCTCTAAGGGTTGTCAAGTTAGTACAATCTTTTAAAGGTATGTGAAGAGTGAGGGAAAATGTCTACCGAGCAAATAGATATTGGGGTGGAAATATAAATGGTTTAACAAGGAAAGATTTTTTTTTTTTTTTTATTGAAATCAAATTTCTTTCTTCTAATAATTAGTAACGTAATACTCATTGTATTTAACCCTGGGTATTATCAAAGATTGTTATCGATCCCCCATTTTAAAAATGTACACATCATTTCATGCTCATGATGTACCCTGAGACAGTTAGAGTATCAATTTTGAAATAGATAAAGAGTATGGGATTTCAAACCGGTACAATATATATATATATATATATATATATTTAAAACTTATATTTACAAAAATCATTTTATTTTAAATCTTAAAATATCATACCATGATTTTATTTATTAAAAAGTAAATGAGGATTGGGAGGCTGAACAATAGTATTTCACTAATGCCATCCCACAGGCATGCACTAATAGCTTAAGGAATTAGCCAGTAGAACAAAAACAATAATTTTGCCAAATTGCAAGTGTTATAAACTGAGGAATAGACTGCCTCAAAATGTTCGTTTTGTAATCTTTCTTTTTTTATGTTTGTTGTTAAAATTGTAACAAAAGAATTACCATAGTCAGGATATCTGGAAATGATATAACAAAAGCAAATGTACTTGCAGCATCCTGCTATAGTTTAGAAATTAAATATAAATAATAAACACATCAGGTGTGGTAGTAAAAATATGGTAATGGATTATTTCACTGCAAGGTAAGCCAGTATGGAAAATTATTTTCATACTTGGCTAGTATATATAGAGCAAGGATTTGGGGGAAGAGAAAAAGAATACTAATACTGTGAAGAGCTTGTAAAACCAGACTCTATGAATGTAAAAATAAAATGGCAGACTAGAAGTAGGCAGGGTTCTATTTTCCCACCTGATGAATGGTAATCCTCCAGACCAATATTAGAATAAAAAAAAGTTAGTTTGCAAACATTGAATTAGGTATGAGTTAGGGTATGAATAATAACTTACCAGTAAGTTCTTCAGGTTATGTGGTTCACTGATTATTTGTAATTACCATTGATTATTATGGTCTTTTTTACTAAGGGCTCCATAGTAAAGTAAGTCTAAACTTGAAGTTTTTGGGTGACTTTTTGATGAGAGATGTCAGTAAATGTTGTTCTTTACTTGCTCACAATGACTGGATACAACAGATAGAAGCATTTTATTGAAGTTTTTAAAAAGTAACCATAATTAATCCCTCTTGTCCTTTCACTTTATGCAGCATGCAAGAAAACAGCCAGCAGAAGATCCTCATTGAAGTTATCTGTTTCTTTTTATACAATGATTGGATTTTAGATTTCTGCTCATACATGTTCATCTTTTATTTTATTATTGGAATACAAGTTGATAATCTTGTACATTCCTTTTTATTTTTAGCTACAAAGTTTTATTCTTCTTGTCTATAAATTCTTTTGACCATCTTTAATTATCGATAAAACTGTGATTGTAATCACTTGATTTTGAATTTATTTCTATTATTTAGCTGGATTAACAATCTGCATGTATTTATATTCACTCCAATTTTAACTTTAATTCAGTAGATGTCAAACACAAATAACTTTCATTCTATCTATCTAAAAATAAATTATACTAACTACAAAAAACTAAATTGCATCTATTGAACAATTTTTAAAATTTTTTTTTTTTTTCAGCTTTTAAATGTTACCAAATTCCAACACAGTCATAAACCATATGTAAAAGTATACCATTCAATATATTACCTACGTACATAATAAATAATTGTTAAAAGTTTTAAGAAAAACTAAAAATTTATTTTTATTACTTATGGATTAATATATGAGAAAATACTTTGACAGATTTAATTATTTTATTTTGAAATATTTTTGGTTTGTCTAATGTAAGTATTAGCATTGAAAGTTGAATAACTGTCTTTTAGATTTATAAATAAATAATTTAAGATTGAAAGCCTAATGTCTAAATAACAACATCTTATTTAAAATGATCCTCCTCATTGTCCTTTTTTCTTTAAAAGTGAGGTTTCCAACCTAGGGTGATACATCTATAAACTTTGGAAATCATTCAAAGTGGTAACCTTAAAACGTGAAGAAATGAAAAAAAAAATTATAAATAAGTATTTAAAATTTCTACAGAATATTGCATGTGACAGAACAATTTAGTTGATTAGAATCTAAAAAATGTCTATAATACCATTCTCATGAGAATATTGTCACTTAGGCTATTTCCTAAACAAGCAAAAGAATAATATTAGTTAAAGCCTTGTATTATATCAACCTGTAATTAATTACTGTATTGAGCATATATCTAATGTCAATATTTACAAATATAAATAAAAAAAGTGATGCATCTGACCATCAACACTTCAAAAAAGAGAATGACGTTTCTTGAAACAGTGTGTCATATATTTAATTTATATGTAATTACTATAATTGGAAAAAATATAGTTTGATTTTTTCTTAAAAAAATTAACAATTCTGGATGATAGATATAATACTACTTATCATTGTGAGATTTTGTTTTTAATTATTATTTTAAAATTTTATACTTCCACATAATAAACTGACATAATATATGTCATGTATATAAATATATATCTACGTGTGTTAAGTGTTTAAAATATTAAATGTTATGTAATGCTGGTTACTATTCATAATATTATGTAATGCTACTTACTATTTATATTATACCATATATATATATATGGTACAAGAGTGTTGGTATTTGATAATATTTAAAAGCTAAAGGAAGAAAAATAATAAAAATCAGAAATAATTCAATATACGCAACTTAGTTTTTACGCAACTTAGTTTTTGTTGTTGTTAATATAATTTATTTTTAGATGCATACAATAAAAGTTTTTTTTTACTAATCAGTTTTAAAAGTTTTTTTTATGTTTTGTATTATCTATTTAAATAACATAAAATTAAAATTGCAAAGAATAGAAATACATGCAGATTGTTGATAAACAAAAAGAGGAAATTACAAATGCAAGTAATTACAATCAGAGTTTTATCAATAATTAAATATGGCACCAGATGGATTTATATAAAAAAAGAACTTTATAGTTAGAAAGCAAAAAAAAAAAAAATGTACAAGATTATTGATCTCTAATTCAATAAGAAATCATATATTATAGCACAGCAAATGTACAATCACTTTTTCTTTTAAAATATATATGTTCTACAAAAATATCAATAAATTAAAAATCCTTCTCCTTTTTCATTTCAAAAACTTTATTTTTTAATATCTATACTGAACATATATATATATTTATATAATACAAAACTCCAATGTTTCAACTGTTTTTATCTTCATACAGTCATTTTCAAGGATCTGCAACAACAATATGAAATACATGTTTATAAATAAATCTCAATTACATAAATACCTTCATCTTACATTAACATAAACAGTAACAAACATATTAAATATTCATAATTATATTTTACTTACATCTTTCTCCCACTGCTATTTTTTATTACTCTTTCTTTTACATTATTTAATTATAAATCTGTCTTAAAATCATCCAAGAAAATAAAAGATGAAAATATAATATGCACAGAGATTTCAAACTGGTCACAGTATAAAAAAGCAGACAACTTTAGAGGGATCATTTGCTGGCTATTTTCTTGTGTGCTGCATAGAGTGAAATGACATGAGAGGCTTATTACATTTTTTTTTGTTAAAAGCTGCAGTAAAATGCCTCCATACAGAACTATTAATATGGTGTACCCATTCATCATGATTGAGTAAAAAGTTAAAAAAAACTTTGAGTCTAGCCTTATCTTACTATGAGACCAGAAATGTGAAAAGTCACCAGAATGAAATCGATGTTAATTAATATGAAGGACTTCATCAATGATACATAAACCTGAGGAACTTACTGGTAAAATAGTAGTCATACAATAACTCATGTCTGCTTAACTATGTATACAAATTAAATACCACTTATAAGCTTCTAATACCAACAAAGAGACATTCACTTTTCTATTCTTCAATAGACTATCTCATTGATTGCTTCTTAGAAGAAACTTAAAAAAGAGTTGTATTATAAACTGTTCTGACTAATTGATTAGTAGTATTGTCTGGATATGTATGATTCTTCCATTTTATTATTAATTCACAATTATCATCTAAATATTTTAGTTTGTTTTAATGAAATATTTATCAGAAATATAACATTCACGTACATTCTTAATTTTAGTTTGTTAGATCTTATAAAAAATATTTTGAGAAAGATGTAAATTACCTATGCCAATATGTTTGTTTAATAGTTAAGTTTGGGAACAATTAATATAAAAGATGATTTGAGACAAAAACAAATTTTCTAGAATATTATACTTAATTATTTGCTTTGAATTGATGAGCTGCAATGCAATGAAAATCAGTGAATCTACAGATCCTGGCATCCTGTTAAACAAATAAAAACTGATTCCACCAGCAATTTAAATCAGAATAAAATATTAGATTAGTAATTGATTACTATGGAGGTCTTCATAAAAAAACTATGCATGGTAAGTATCAATGATACATAAACCTGAGGAATTTACCAGTAAATTAGTAGACATACAATAACTCATGTCTGCTTAAATATGTATACAAATTTAACATCAACTATAAGCTTCTAACACCAATAAAGAGACATTCACTTTTCTATTTTTCAATGGACTATTTTATTGATTGCTTCCTAGAAGAGACTTAAGAAAAGAGGATTGCTTTACAATAGCGTGTTGAAACCGTTGGAGGGTGGTGTTTGTTTGTAAACAAAGATAAATATACTGTTTGTGGGGTCATTGCCAACAGGTTTGTTTATTATCACATTTCAAAGTAAAGTTAATATCAAATACATTTTTGAACTCACAACAACAACAACAACAAAAAAAAAATATGCAGAAATCAAAAAATTGAATTAAAAAAAGTACTTAATTTTTTTTTTTATTCTTTTCAATACTTAGATTTTTTTGGGGCCGGGAATTCTTTTTTTTTTTTTGTTATATGTATGTTTTTGATTTTGTTGATCACATTTAAAACTTATTACTATCTATCAAATAAAATTTTTGGAATGAAAACAACAACAACAAAAAAAGGGTACATCGATCAAAATGAATTTTAAAAAATAGTTACTTTTGATTCTTCTCATTACTTACATTTTTTTTTTGGTGGCAGTCGGGTATTCTACGACAAAATCAGCTTCTTTTCTTTTTGATATTTTTGTTGTTTTATAATAAATTACAAATACCAAATCGATTTCCATTTAATGCTACCAAACATTTACAACCAAAAGGTCAAACTTTGGGAGAGGGGGGTGGGTGGTTATAATTCTTAAGTGAACATAACAGTCCGACTCGAAGGTTGACCAACTTTTCCCCGTAATTACCAAAAACCACACAAATATATTTATGGCAATTCAAAACAACTTTTAGGGCTGTTTAGGAACAACAGCATGCATGCAGCTTCAAAGCTCTTTGGTTTGATAACCCGGTTCCAACATCAACAGTCAGAGAATCTTTGACATTTGCAGAAAGTCTCCCATTTCAGCCATTCGATGAAGCTTGCCGTTGTTCTCACAGAAATGGGACTTAGAGCGTGATTTGATCTGAATTGCACTTGTACCTACACTTGCCAATTTTTTTGAGCAGGAAATGGGGGCTAGGGAAGCATGAGACTCTGCTGATAATTGTTAGTAGACATTCCTAAAAGATGGCAGATAGAGGGGGAAGTGGTCTTAATGAAGATTAAAATAGTTTTGACACTCAGAATTCCAGACACCCTCACCCAATACTGTAGCCAAAAGTGAAAGGTGATCGCACATCGAAAATGCTTAGCACAAATCTGAGCTGTAAGCTGACATGATAGATTCTACAGCAGATTCAATGTCATTTCTGTGCATTAGTGTAGAAATAGACACTTAGCAGCCACCCCGTACCAGAACGGAGTATTTCTAGGCTTACGCATTAGAAATAGAATGTTCACTAGCGGTGGTAGGCCGCCTAAACGGCATATTTCAGTGCACTATCACAGAAATAACACCCTCCTGCAGTTTCAACATGCTATTGTAAAACAATCAAAAAGAGTTGCGTTATGAACTGTTCTGATTAATTGATTAGTAGTATTGTCTGGATGTGTATGTTTCTTCCATTTTATTATTAATTTACAAATTATTGTCTAAATATTTTAGTTTGTTCTAACAAAATATTTACCAGAAATATAACATTCAAGTACATTCTTAATCTTAGTTTGTTAGATCTTACAAAAAATATTTTGAGAAAGATGTAAATTACCTATGCCAATATGCTTATTTAATGGTTAAGTTTGGGGACAATTAATATAAAATATTATGTAAGACAAAAGAAAATTTTCTAGACTATTATATTTAGTTATTTGCTTTGAATTGATGAGATGTGATATAATGAAAATCAATGGATCTACAGACCTTGGAATATTCTTAAACAAATAAAAACTGATTCCATCAGCAATTTAAATCAAAATAAAATATTAGATCAGTTCCAGGAAATATAACTGTGGTCTAGAATTATTTGATTTTACACATGAACAGAGTAAATCATATATAGTGTACCATCTACAAATAGAGGGTACAAATATATTGACATTTTGAAAATATTTAAGAGCTTAAAAAAAGTAAATTTAAATTTTTTTTAAATTAATGCCTCTTAAATTTTGTTTAGTTTGTGTAATTTTTTTTAAATGTACAGTGAAAGTTGATTTTTGTTGTTTCAAATTATTTATCTGTAATTTAATTAAAGTTAACAATTGTAAAGAATAAAAAAAAAGACATGCTGATTACTAATCCAGTTAAACAAAAAGAATTCCAAAGTAAAAGATTACAATCAACAAAACATTTTTGGAAGCTAATTAAAGATGTTGGAAATGATTTACTAAAAATAAAAACTTAGTTACAAAAAGTTAAAAATAAATGTCATCATCATCATCATCAACCATTATCAATGCACTGCAGGATGAAGGTCTCTCCAAGTTTAATCCATCTTCTCTGATCTTTAGCTTCTCTTCTCCACAACACCCCTGCACATTTTCTTATTTCATCCATCCATCTCACATGTGGTCTCTTTCTGGGTCTTTTACAATCTCTTGGAATCCAGTTTAAAATTTCAATTGTCCATCTATTATCATCTCTTCTAGCAATATGTCCAGCCCAACTCCATTTCAATCTTTTAATTTTTTCAATAAGGTCAGTAACACCTGTTTGTTGTCTTACCCATACATTGCGTTTTCGATTTCTTCTTGTTACTCCCAACATACATCTCTCCATACTCCTTTGAGTGGTCTGAAGTCTCTGTATTGCTCTTCTATTAAGTGTCCAAGTCTCAGATCCATAATTAAGAACTGGTAAAACACATTTGTTAAAAACCATCCTTTTCAAACACATAGGCATATTTCCTTTTAGTATCAAGTTATTTCTACCAAAAGCACTCCAACCAAGTTTAATTCTATGATTAATTTCCTCCATTATGTTTCCATCTGTATTAATAATCTGACCAAGGTATTTGTAACTGTTAACTTCTTCTAATTCTTCATAATCAATTTTTATTTTCATATTTTGAGCAAATCGATTAAACATTACTTTAGTCTTTTTAACATTTATCTTTAGTCCTACTTTTCTACTTTCATCTCCTAACTCCTGCAACATTTCCTGCAGCTCTGAAGCATTATTTGCAAAAACAACTACATCATCTGCGAAATCTAAATGACTTAAATACTCTCCATTTACTTTCACTCCTATAGTTTCCCATTTTAATTCACAAAATACTTCTTGCAGCACTGCTGTAAGAGAGTTTTGGAGATATGGAGCCACCTTGTCTTACACCTTTCTCAATGTTGATTTTTTCAGTATCATTATGTAATCTAATTGTTGCTGTTGCATTTTATAAATATTCTTTAAAATATGACAATATCCTGGATCTATACCTTGATGATCCAATGCTTTAATCACTGAAGAAATGTTTATAGAATCGAATGCCTTTTCATAATCTACAAATCCAAAACATAATGACAACTCATATTCATTTGTCTTTTCTATGACTTCTCTCAATACCTGGATATGATCTATTGTACTAAAACCACTTTTAAATCCAGCTTGTTCTCTTGGTTGGTGGAAATCCAATGTTCTCTGTAGACGAGTGTAATTATCTTGGTAAAAATTTTATATAAAACTGATAAAAGGCTGATAGGTCTGTAATTTCTAATATCTTCTTTATCACCTTTTTTAAATATTAATATTATTACTGCATTCTTCCAATCTTCTCGGTACATGTTATCATTTAGACATTTGGTATATAACTTTGCTAAAATTGTTTCTATTTCTTCACCTGCTTCTTTTAATATATCAATTATAATTCCATCATTTCCTGGAGCCTTTCCTTTCTTCATACACTTAATTGCATGTCTCACTTCTTCATTTAAAATTCTGGGCAATTCGGAAGATGTAATAGATATAGGAAATACTTGTTCTTTATTACTATATAATTCTTGATAAAAATCTTCTACCAATTTCATGATGTCATCTCTCTTTTTAGTAATAATTCCATCTTTTTTTCTTATTGCAGATATAAATTTCCTACCAATACCAAAATGTTGTTTAACATTTTTGAGACTTTTATTTTCTTCTACAGCTTTCCTTGCTATTTCACAGTTATACTTTCTTATATCATTTTCAACTCTTTTCCGTACCATTTTACAAAATTCGAGATATTCAATTCTTTTTAATACATCATTTTTGTATATCTTCATATTCCTTCTTTTCTTCATAAATTCTCTAGTCTCAGTAAAAATTTTATTAGTCAATTGCTGCTTTTTCTACCAACTATGTTTGTTGCAGTTTTTAAAAGTGTATCAGTTATTTTCATATTAATTTCATTCAAATCTGAATCATGTTCAAAATCTCCTAACACTTGAAACCTATTTGTAAGTTCCAATTTAAATTCATTAGAATGTTTCTGAAGATTAGGAATATCAACTGTAAATATTGTTTTTCTTAATAATTTTTGTCTCTCTAGTTTTACATTAACACGTAACTTACACCTTACTAATCGATGATCAATTCCTGTGTTAAATTTATTAAGAACATTACAATCTTGAAATATGTATTTTCTGTTAGTCAAAATATAATCCAATTCTGCTGTACCTTAATTTGGATGCTTCCATGTCCATTTCCTTTTAACATTTTTCTCAAAAAATGAATTCATAATATAAAGTTTTTCTTTTTCTGCAAACTCCACAAGTCTATGTCCTCTCTCATTTCTATTACCATAACCAAAATTACCTACAGCAATTTCATCTTTAATTTGTCTACCAATTCTAGCATTAAAGTCTCCCATAACAATTTTAAAATGTTGTTTACTCTGATCAAAAGCCTTTTGTACATCCATATAAAAATCTTCTACTACTTCATTGCTATGAGAACTTGTTGGGGCATAAACCTGAATTATCTGCATTTGGTATCTGCTATTAAGTTGTATAATTAATCTTGCCACTCTGTCTGATACACCATCAACCTCCACAATATTGTTCTTCCACTTTTTATTTATAATGAATCCTACTCCACTTGTATTTCCAATATGTGTGCCTTTATAATAGAGTATATGTCCACTTTTTAAATCAATTGTTTCTTCTCCTTTTCTTCTAACTTTACAAAGTCCAATAATGTCCCATTTAATATAAAACAGTTCTTCTTCTAATTCTTGCAATCTTCCTTCACTTGAAAGTGATCTGCAGTTGTAAGTACCTAAATAAAAAGTCGTCATCAAATGGCAGCCTGGGTCCACAATCAGGGGATTCTTAGCACCCTCTGCCTTTGGCCACCAACCGCTGCCTTGGTTGGTGACTTTACAGCCTCCTGGGAATAAGGGCCATGCTTTATTTTTTGTCTGTCATAATTGTATATATGTATTGGAAAAATATTTATCATTTACACAAACATTCATTCTGCCTTATCAGGCACTGAGAAGAAAGACCATGGTGTTTCTTGATCTTAAACTCAGAGGTAAAAAGCCAATAAACTCACCACGCTGGCCAATGCATGTTGGTGAGCAGCCCATCCATGTTCGTATACTATATGAATAATCACATAGTAATAACAGCTGCAACAACAAGAACGTATGGAGGGACATTAGGAATTTGCCCCTGCTCTGTTCCTTTAAGGCCTGCAAGAGGAATCAAAGGGTCTCCTTTCAGTTAATAGCTTCATGATAATAATAATGTGCAGAAGTTTCAAAACTGGATCGATATATAAAAAGAAGAGGACAACTTTGATCTGGATCTTTTCATTTATCTTCTGTTTATGTGTTTTTAGAGTTGGGAGATTTCTGCAAAAGGGTAACCTGTTGCAGTGAAATGCATCTGCACAGGGACACTACTCACTTGCTGAATAAAGTCATCATGGAACAAAGCCTTGTGAACCCTGTTTTTCATAATAAAAGGGGCATTGCAACCGAGCTTCTTGCTCCAGCTAAGGAATGGGCCAGAAAAGTGAAGATGCTGGCAGGAAAGATCAATCAGATTTCAATGAGCTCGGGATCTCACAAATCTACAAAAACTTACCAATACGTTCAGATTATTTACTCCCAATTTGTGACTTTAATTTCAGTTAACATTAACCAGGAAAGATAATACTGATTGTGACTGATTTTCAAAATTTTAAGGAACTAGCTAGAAGAATTTAAATGTGACAAAACTTTTCATCTGATTAATAGTATTTCAATTAGGTATGTCCTTTTTCTGATTTTTTCTTTACTAATTCTTGTATAAATATTTTTAATAGATTTTAATAAAATATTTAGTATTGATTTAGCACTCTCTTTGTACATTCTTAATTTGAATATTAGATGTTGTGAATGTTGGTTAATTAATATTTAATTAAAGAAGTTACCTTTATCATTCTATTTAATAGTTATTGACTAAGCTCGGGAATAATATTGTCTAAAAAAATAAATAAAGTTATGGGAAATCACAAACCTGATTTTTTAATTATGTCAAAATTATGGGATATGAGGAAGTTAGAAGTCTGTTGACTATGGTACCCTCTTAATCTTATAAATTAAAACTAATTTCATCAGCAATTCTGGTTGTAACAATTAGTAGGCCAGTTAATCAGAAAATATAGCTATGTTTTTGGAAATAGGAATAAGATATTTCTTTCTCCATAGCTTGATTAACTTTGGAGTTTATAGTATGTAAAAGAAAGCCTACCAGAATCTCAGCAAAATGAGAAAACATTATAATAGTTTGATTAACTAATGCATTATTCTGTGTAATGTACAGACCTAATCTATTGCTAAATGGCACAATGGCATCCCAAAAGGGAGTGAGAGCCAGAGAATAAATATGAGAGTTTTACATGTAATAAAAAGTTATTGCATGAGATTTGAAAGTTTTTTTCTCTTGGGAGAAGTAGAGTTGGGGGAAATTTTTTTAAAAAAGCTGTTGTATTAAAACAAAATACTAATAGTATTTAGATAAGAATAAATTAGAAATAAAAGATATAAGTAAAATTGTTTTGAATTTCGGTAATATAGGAAAAGGCATATGTAAACAGGGAATAAAAAAGTGACAAGAGAGAGTCAATGTACTCATTCATTATTAAGAGAAATAAAAAAGGATGGAGTTTATATTGTTTTGAAAGTCAGAGAAATATAGATGTTTTAAGAATTTATTTTATTATTGGTTATCTCTTATCAGAAAAATAAGTTAAATAGTGATATATACAAGTGAGCAATAAAGATAACAATGGCAAAAGAAGAGGGAAAAGAGAAGAAAGAGGCACAGGAACCTATTAATAAAAAGATACGGAAGGAGGGAACAGAATTGAAGAACAAAATGAATAAGGAGATAAGTGAATTGACAGAACAAGTAAGGTGGGAAAATAAAAAAAGAAACAAAGTAAAGAAATCAGTAATAGATGAAAAAAGAATAAATAATCTTATTTGTGAATGGGATGTGGGAATGATGTTTGTCTTAAGAATGTCTGAATGATATTACGCAAATAAACAATATTGATGTAGAGACATTGTGGACTTCTAGGATTCAAATAGATAATGCAGATGATATATGAACATAGGAAAGAGACAATCCTTACAGAGATAAAACTCCATCCATGAGAAGCATTCCGATAGCACTGGAAAAAATAAAAAAGCACAGTTGGGCAAGTAAGAAGTTTGGGTGCAAATCAAACTAGAGGATAAAATTATACATCACACATTATTGATTCTTAAAAGGTAAACCATACTGGAGTTCAACTTTATGTACAAAATTGGATGCAAGATTGACTATAAAGAGGAAAGGATTATATGTGAGGAAAAAAATTGGATTTTGGGTCACAGATGAAAACAAATCAACAAACAATATGTGCAATGTAAATTTTGAGACAGAAATATCTTTAATAGAGAGGCACAGATTGATGAACTAGTAATTGAGGTAGAAGGGAGTGGCAAAAAAGGGCCATAAAAGAAGTAGTAGTCAAGCACAAATCAAATTATTTATTATAAATCTGGAATTATTAAAAAGCCATGAATACCAAATCCATGTTACAGATGAGACACTATATTTCAGGCATAAGGATCATACCCAATCAATATAGGGCTAATGTGAGAAATAATTAGTTCAAATGAAGGAGTGGGATATTATAACCAAGTGGTTAGATATTACTAGATAATGTTTTTGAAAATTTGAACTCTTAATACTTTTGCAGGATTTTTGTCAGTTTTTATGTTGGTTTAGTAATTTTTTTGTTTTAACTTCTTTATTTGTTTTAATATGATTTTATTTACTGATTTTAATATCTATTTCACATTTTTATAATTTTTTATTTGTTGATAAAATATTAGCTAAAAAATTGATCTTAAAACTTCTTTTCCCCCTGCTCAATTTTTTTATATATTATATAATTTTAATATTTTATATTGACCAGAATTATTAATTTGAAATTTTTTTGGTTACATGATTGAAATAATAATTTTTTGGGGATATGGATTAAATTTGATTATGCTAGTAGTTTGGATTTTAAGGGTAATATGACAACATTAACAATTTTTTTTGTTACTTTCACCAAATACTTATATGTGCTAAATAGTATTTTTAATGTTTTGACTTTTTTGACGATGCTTATTTTTATGAAATTCCTGAATTTTATTTTTGATTGAAAATTGCAATTTCTTGTGTAATCTGGATAGGATATTAACAACTATATCAAATTAAAAAAGCAACTCATCATGTAAAAAATCAAATATTCCAGCTTTAGTTTTTGTTTGATGATTTCTTTACATTTAGGTGTCAAAAGACAAAGTGTGCATATGACCTTTCATGTCTCCCAACTGTCTTACTGCATTATTTACTGGTAATTTTTAAACGATCAATATGAAGTAAGTTTTTTCTCATATAATTATTCTAGAAATTTGTATATGCAAATGATAAGATTATAAATATTTTAAAGTTTGTTTTAATATTTTAGCCAAGTATATTTTTTTACTGCTCTAAATAATAAGAAATCAAAGAGACTTTATGCCAATGTCACTTTATTAACTTTTATTATTTCTGCTTTTTTATTCTGTCCACCACATAAAAAAAGTAGGACATTTGCTGCAATGAATTGAGATAATATAAAACTTGAGTTTCAATAAAATATATATTTTAATATTTGTTAATTGTAGTGTATTATGTTTAATATTTAATAATCCAATAAGTTCCTGAGCCCTATTAAACATCCTAATTTTTATGTTGAATAAAATTTGTTTTACTTTTTAATCATATTTAAGAATATGATTTCCACTTTTTTATGTATTAATTTTAATACCCTAATAATTGTTAATATTATTTTATTTAATATTTTCAAACTATTTTTTGGGCCATTTTTTAATTACTAGTATGTTTAATACTGAATTTCTAGAAGTATTTGATTTGTTTATTTTGTTCACGTGATTTAATTAACATTTTTGAGGTCATTTACCAATAATCATTACTAAATTTTGTTTTGTCATATTTGATTGTGATAGTTATTTCACACTTTGGTTTTGTGATTGTACTTGGTGAATAATTTTACATTGATGTATTTGCTAATTATTAATATTTGCTAAATATTGTTTTTGACCTTTTATTTTTGATAGTTTTATGAAATTTATGTATTTATTTTTTTAATTTTTTGATGGAAATTACATTTTTTTAATCTATTGAACAAAATAACTGGAATGCTTTGTATCAACAGTAGGAATAAGATATTATAGCAATACGTAACTGGAACGAAGTA